>NQIM01000001.1:228593-366908 GCA_003426235.1 Xylaria polymorpha | reverse complement strand
TTATAATATATTCGTTTTTAATTTTATATTAAAAGTTTTAAAATTTAACTAATAATTAACTTTAATAAAAAAGTTATTTATTTAATTTAATATATATGTTTATTTTTTTAACTAAAAAAAATATTAAATAAAAACTATTATAAATAAAAATAAAACGTTTTAAAAAAATATTAAAATAGTTTATTTAATAAAATAATTTAAATAAAAATAAAAAGCCCGCTATAGTTATTAAACTTTTAATTAAAAAATTAAAATAATATTTAAAAAGTTAATTAAAAAGTTTAAAGCTAATTTTTATTATAAATTTAATTAATTTAAACAAAAATAATGCGTTTAAATAATTTTAACCCTTTTAATATTTAAAAATACTATATTAAAAACTAAATATATTAGCTTATATTAATAAATAATATAAAAAGCTATAAGTTTTTACTTTTTATATATAAATTATATTAAATAGTATGTTTTATTAAAGGTAACTGTTAGAACTATTGGCATTGACTGCACCTATAAACAATAGCGTACGAAAATAGTTTGTATATATGCTGCATAGCGTAAGCTATGCAGTAACTATTACTATTTGTGCTGTGCGGCAATTGCCGCACTAGTATATATAATCCCCTTTTTTTTTATTTTCTTATTATGTTAGCTTTGTATGCTAGCAAAAGTTCTTATTTTAAATAAGAACTTATATCGTATAAAGTTCTTTCCTTTTTTTCTCTTTTTAAATAAATAAATATAGNATATTAAATATAGTATATTCTATTCTACTATTTAACGTACAATCGTATAAAGCCTATTTAACAATTATAGTATTAATTATATATAAAACTTAGCTATTCTTTAGTTATATAGTATTTATAATAATTTTATTAGTTAAAATTTATAGTTATTTTTAATTTAAAAATTTAAAATTTTTTAAAAATTTAAAGAATTATATAGTATTTAATTAAATAAAAAATAGCCGGCTAAATAGTACTAAATATAAAAGCTTTATAATTATTTATATAATAATAAAACTAAAAATATTATTAAATAATTTTATTAATAAAACTTAAACAAGCTTATAAACTACTAAGTTATAAATACTACTTAAATATAAATATATTTAAAAGCAAATATTAAAAAAGAAAGCTAATATTATATAGTTAAAGCTAAATATTTACGTTTAGCAGCCTTTTGCTTAAATATATAGCTTTTTAATAAAATATATAGCTTTAAATAGCTATAACTATTAGTTAGCAATTATTATAGAACTTATAAAAATATACAAAAGTTTATATTTTAAACTACGATTAAAAATAGCTAAAAAAAAATAAAAACTAAAGGCTAGAAGTACGGACCCTAAAGCTATCTATAAAAAAAGCAAAAAGAAGATTATATTAAAAAATAGATTAAAAAGCCAAGGACCTTTTAGACCTAAAAAGAATTATTAGTTAAATTGACTAAGTTCTAAGCCCTTTACATAAGCCCTTGTCACAGTTGGCCCCTGAGGACGTTACAAAAGAACATACGCCTGATTCCAACTCTAACGCAACCAGTAAAAGAAACGAAGATGAACCAAGCGAGAGCAAAGAGCCTGGAGAGGTCGGAAATATGGCCCCAAGTCTGTTCACTGAGGATCTGAGCCCCCAGTGCCAATCTGATGTGCTCGGTGCATCGTTATTAGAGGAAGATATTTTTTCGGCGGCCAACATTGGAGAAGGCTGGTTCGCACTGCCCCAGCACTACCCCGTTGACGTTAACGACGACCTTTCCATGGCTATTACCCATCAGAATCCTACCTTCTCCACCATGGACGTTGAGTCTACCTTTCAATTCCATGCCAACACATACGTGAATCTAGAAGAGCTACCCGATCTGAAGAAGATAGACTTGTAAGCTCATCACACTCTCTAGCATGTAAAACGATAACCTAATATTTCGCAGAGATCAATTGTATATGGATAGGATAGATATGTTCATTCCCATATTACATCACAGGTGCTACTACTCATGGAGTAAATGCAACCCAAAATCTCCCAGCGAGGCACAGAAGGCTCTACAACACGCCATGTGGACTCTGGCTGCTTCAGCGTCAGTCAACTATTGGACTTTGCGGGACCAGCTTTACCAGCATACTTGCCAAATACTCGACAGCCTTGAACGACAGGGTGTGCATTCTAGCACTCTTTCTATAGAAAGGGTACAGGCGTGGTTGTTACTGGCTATCTATGAGCTTACGACTTTTGGGTTTCGCCGCGCTTGGGTCAGCGCGGGGAAAGCTTTTCGACTGATCCAACTTGACTCTTCGTGGACAGCAGCAACAGGGTTGCTGGCAGATGATGATATGCACCACGGTAAAGGAAACCATACTAGTTGGGTCGAGTTGGAGCAGAGGCGGAGAACATTCTGGTTTGCATATTGCTTAGATAGGCTGCTCTGTCTGCGGAACGGATCATCGCCCACATTTTACGCGGTAGTAGTTCTATCCTATCTCATTCGTATTAAAAAACGTTTCTGCTCCCTCCATGACGCTGATTCTTTCAATGCCAATTAGGTCCCCATTCGGCTGCCTAGTCACGAGCAAGCATTTCAATACAGCCAACCTGCGCTCATGGGATTTCTTCCAGACGAAAATGCCATGCTCTCACCGACCGCTTCAGCGTGGGGCCCAAGTCCCCCTTCGAAGAATTCATTACAGTGGCTACAGTAGCCGGATATGTGCTATCACATCGCACCCAGGTCAACATCGATCTTGTAACTGCGGGAGGCAGACCTGACAGGTCAAAGCAAGACGACCTCTGGGATCGACACGTTCTACTCGATTCACTAGTTCGTGAGAGCATGAGGGCCTTCTCTCAACATCACCCCCGCGCTGCTCAAGAACAAGAGCCTCACCTGCTCTTCATGTCCATCACTTGGCGCGTCATCACCCTCTACTTGTGGCATATCGCCGAGGCCATGCGACCACCCCAAAAATCGAAGCATCGGGCCATACGGGCGAGATCATTGCAACAGGTCGAGGGACTGGTGCACGAAGTCCTCGATCTGATGAGCAAACTCTCTGACTTAAGCAATTGGAAGGTGCGCTTTATATCCGTCACCACAATGTCCAGCTTGATATTGCCTGCCATCCTAACTAACTCACCGGGCCGTGTTGCTTAGATTCACCCGCTCATGACGATTCCGCTGACACTTTGTGCTGAGCTCCTAGCAGCTCGGGCGAATCTCTTGGAAGCGTTTAATGCCAAAATGAGAGCAATCTCGCACAATGCAGCCGGACTTCGACTTTCATTGACCGAAGAGTGAAGAAGGAGATAAGCCGAGATACGAGTGTTTGTTGGTAACACAGCGGCGAAGTCAGTAAGATTCTTTGCAGCCTGTACATACGCAGCTTAAATAGTCATCTGACTTCAGAATAAACACTACTGAATATCTGTGCCTCCTTACTGCGTGTGATGGGTCTAATCATAATACCCTCTGCTTGTGATGATGTCAGATTCGTGCCAAGAAACTCCGTGCCGAGGTCCTAAGAAGGCTCTGCTTAGAATACTTGACTACGTAGGTTTGCTGGTGCCAATGTCCATGATGATGCCTCCACAGCAACGGAATGATTACTTACAGCTAAGGCAGCAAAGATGAAAGAAGGCGCAAATGTTGAATTCCTCCGATCGCGAGGACTTTCTATTGTGCCGAGTTACCAAGACGAAGGTTGGATGCAAATAAGCTACTTAAATGATGGAAATAATAATCCTATTCAACCAAGTAATTACACCAATTATCGCATTCCTATTATCAATAACATCACGTTCTAATTTAATGGGCCAATTCGTTTTAGTCTCCTGCATACTCTCTTCAAAACTCCACGGTTTAGAGCCCAGCGTGGACAAAACTGCTATGAGACGCAGCAGTTCATCTACCTTTAACCGTATCAACAACGATGGCCAAGATTATGGATCAACATACCTGGACCAAGCCAGCCGTCATGCTCTTCGGGTCGCTGGCACTGTCCTTCGACGACGACGACTTTCGCCGTCTCCGCATAGGCATGATGGCCAAAGGCGCACAGAGTTGGCTTCCGGAGACTCTTTCGAACCTCCCCGATGACTGCGAGGTTGCCCTGGCCAGTATCCCGACTTTGACACCAACCCATGGTCATGCTCAGCTTCTTGATATAGTAGATGCCCTCGCCATAGGCCGGTCCCTGCACGCAATCGACCGGTTATCGAACACGGCGCTCATTCCATTAGCCGTAGCATCTCAGCTAGCCCAATACGCAGCCTTCATAGAATGTGGCGAGTTAACTCACGAGGAATACATCCTTAACGAGAAAAAGGAAGCTGTCGGTCTTTGCACGGGGCTCTTGGCTGCCTTCGCCGTGGCTTCATCTCGCAACCAAACCGAACTAGCCAAGAATGGGGCCGCCGCAGTCCGTATTGGCATGCTCGTCGGGCTAGCCATAGACGTAGGTGATTCGCTGTGCGCCTTCAGGTCCATCAGTGTAGGCTGGAACTCACCCCAAGCATACGATTCTCTAGTTGGGACCTTGAGGACCGTTCCGGGGGCATACACATCCATCGTCTATGACGAGAATCGAGAGACCATCACATTGCCGGCTTTCTCTATCCCATCATTCCAGTCCAAACTGAGAGCGTTGGGGCTAACCGTATCGGAGATCAACCTGTTCGGACGTTTTCACTACGACGAGAACCGTGCGATTTTGGCCCATCTCATGGAATTCTGCAAAAAGCATGACGAGTTCCAACTCCCAGACCTTTGTCAGATCGTTGCCCCTGTGCATTTCAATACCAAAAGAAAAGAGGAACACGATGTGTCAGGCGGTGCCCTTCACGATCTCGCCCTGAGAGCTATTCTGCTAGACTCGCCGAAATGGCACCAGATTCTCCGAGCTTCGGTCGCTGATAAAAACGAGGAAACGCTGCTGCTGTCATTTGGCTCGGAGCGATGCGTACCGCCTTCCGTGATGCGACAGGTCGGTACGAGACTCATACATCTCGCAGAATCTGGCGTTACGATGGGAGCCTCATCCAAGGCCGACCGGGGCGAAAACGTCTACCCAGAGCGGCCATGGCGCGAAGGCGACATTGCCGTGGTGGGCATGGCCTGCAAATTGCCCGGTGCCGAGGACGTGGCCGAGTTCTGGGAACTCCTGGCGTCGGCCAAGTCGCAGCACCAAGAGATCGGAACGGGCCACCCGCGGTTCGACTTCGGGGACACACCTACCCGCTCAGCCGACGACCCGGGTATGCGGAGGCAATGGTTTGCCAACCTCATGAGCGGTGTTGACCAGTTCGACCACCGCTTCTTCAAGAGGAGCCCCCGTGAGAGCGCGTCGATGGATCCGGCACAGAGATTACTACTCCAGGTGGCCTACCAGGCGGTCGAGCAGAGCGGGTACTTCAACCGTTCCGGCTCCGGCGTAGGCGTCGACAACGTGGGCGTGTTCTTGGGCACGACGGGGAACGACTACCAGGCCAACGCGGCGAGCCAAGCAGCCAATGCTTTCACAACGACGGGCAATCTGCAGGGTTTCCTGGCCGGCAAGGTGAGCCACCATTTCGGGTGGACGGGCCCTGCCATGGTCGTTGACACGGCGTGCAGCGGGTCGTTAGTGGCTATACATCAGGCGTGCGGCGCGTTGATATCGGGCGAGTGCTCTGCGGCGCTCGCGGGCGGTGCCCACGTCATGACGCAACCAGCGTGGTTTCAGAACCTCGCGGCCGGCCAGTTCCTCAGCCCGACGGGCCAATGCAAACCCTTCGACGCCGCTGCCGACGGCTACTATCGCGGCGAAGGTGTCGGTGCCGTCTTTCTCAAACGCATGGACCGTGCTGTCGCCGACGGCGATTCCATCCTCGGCGTCATCGCTGCGACGGCCGTACAGCAGAACGTCAACTGCACCCCGATCTTCGTCCCGAACGCGCCCTCGCTGACCGAGCTGTTCCGTACCGTGACGAGGAAGGCGGGCGTAAGAGCGTCACAGGTCTCTGTCGTCGAGGCCCATGGCACCGGCACGGCGGTCGGCGATCCGGCCGAGTATGGCAGTATCCGGGATGTTCTCGGCGCCGCCAATCGCTCTACCGAAGCGCCGCTTATCCTCGGCTCTGTCAAGGGCCTCCTAGGCCATTTGGAAGGCACCTCGGGTGTCGTCGCCCTCATCAAGCTCCTACTGATGTTGCACGCCGGCCTTGTTCCGCCACAGGCCAGTTTCAGCGCAATGAATCCGGTTATTGGCACACGGCCCGAGGACAATATGACCGTCATCACCAAGATGAAGACATGGGATGCCCCTTTCCATGTCGCTCTCATGTATGTGTTCGAATGAGACCCGCTGTTCTCTTTTTGATTCTTTCGGGTATCGAAACCCCCTTGCACAAATGACGTGAAGCTGACATTGCGCACCGACAGAAACAATTACGGCGCATCAGGATCCAATGCGTCTGCGGTGATTACCCAACCTCCAGTGCTACAAGCAGCAAGATTGAATACAGTTTTCGAAGGGTCCAAGCACCCTTTCTGGTTGAGTGGTCATGATAGCGACAGCTTGCTCCGTCGCGTCAAACCCCTTCAGAGCTATATCCGTCGTATTCGTGGCCGTCACTCGCTTGGAAACCTGTCATATAACATCTCGCGTCAGAACAACCGTGCTTTCGAACACCGTGTTGTATTAAGTGCCACAAGTTTAGATGACCTAGACGAGAAGCTCGGTGCATTGTCAGTAAGCGAGGCATACAAGGCGGGTGACAAAGCCGTCGTCCTCTGCTTCGGCGGCCAGGTGTCTACCTTTGTCGGCCTCGATCGACGACTCTATGAAGGCATTGCCTTGTTTAGAAAACACCTCGATCGTGTAAATGTCGTAGCCCGCACGCTCGGTCTTCCTAGTATCTTCCCAAGCATCTTTCAACGTGCTCCCATCGAAGACATAGTGCTTCTGCAGATTTCTCTTTTCGCGGTGCAGTACGCATGCGCACGTAGCTGGCTTGACGTAGGGATCAAGCCCGCTGCTCTTGTAGGGCACAGCTTTGGCGAGTTGACGGCGCTGTGCATCTCGCAGGCCTTATCGCTGCAGGATACGGTCCGCATGATTGCTACAAGGGCGGCTCTGATTCGCGATACGTGGGGGCCCGATAAGGGGGCTATGATGGCCGTTTCTGATGCGAGTCTCGCTGACGTAGAGAAACTTATCCACGAGGCGAATACCAAACATCGTGACTCGCCAGTGAGTATAGCCTGTTACAACGGGCCGCGAAGTTTCACAATCGCGGGTTCGACTGCTGCGGTCGATGTTCTCAGTGAAACACTGAGGACCTCTTTCCCAACAGCTGTAAAGACCAAAAGACTGAATGTGTCTAATGCTTTTCATTGCGCGCTTGTTGATAACCTTCTCGAAGACCTGGAAAAGAGCGCCCAGAGTCTCTCTTTCCGCGAACCGGAGATTCCACTGGAGCGAGCTACCTCAAGCCCGGCTCCTCCAGGAAGACTCGGTCACAATTTTGTTGCTGAGCATATGCGTAATCCCGTATTTTTCCACCAGGCTCTGCAGAGAATCGTCTCTAAGCATCGCGGATCGTCTCTTGTGTTTCTCGAGGCGGGATCCAACTCCACCATCACGCACATGGCATCGCGGGCCCTTGCCGACTCCGATTTGGAGAGTGTGCAATTTCACCCACTTAACATTACCAACTGTGATGACGGCTGGAACAGGCTCACTGAAACGACTCTAGGGCTTTGGCGGAATGGATTACCCATTCAATTTTGGGCACATCATCCACTGCAAGCCCGCGGTAGCCCTGATCTAGGGCCGCTTTTGCTCCCGCCATACCAATTCGACCAGAGTGCGCGGCACTGGATCGACCTCAAGATCCCGCCCAAAGAAGGAGTACTCCTGGGGCATAAAACGGCTGATTCCGCCGATTCCAGGAATGCTAGAGAAGAGGGTCTCGTCACATTCTTTGGATTCCGCAACGAGAACAGCAAGAGCGTCGCCAGGTTCCGTGTTAATACATCGAACCCCCAATTTAAAAGCTTTCTCTCAGGCCATATGACACTTCAGACAGCGCCCATCTGCCCAGCGACGGTACAAATTGGGCTTGTTGTCGAAGGCCTCGCCACAATTCGCTCTCATTACAAGCGAGATGGGTGTACCCCGCAGTTTCATGATATTCAATATCACTCCCCTTTGTGTGATAATAGCGCCACAGAGACATGGATCGAGGCCACCGAAGAGAGCCCCAATGACGCAGGAGTTGGAAGTTGGCGATTCGAAGTGTTCAGTACCCAACTCAAGTCGACATCGAACAAAGAGTCCCAGGCGCTTCACACAACAGGCCACGTCATTTTCATGGGCGCCGACGAGGCATCCCTGCAGCGCGAATTAGCCTATTTCCCGAGACTGTGCAGTCACGATCGTGTCGTCAGCCTCCTTACTCGTCCAGATGCGGATGAGGTGCTCGCTCAACGCAATATCTACCGCATGTTTGCCGAGATCGTCGACTATGGGGATGAATATCGCGGCATACACAGGCTGGTCGGTCATGGGGACGAAGCCGCTGGGGTGGTAGTGCCTACTAGTAAGGGCCACGACGGGGTCAAAGGCGAGGGCGGTGCAATGTTTAATCCTCATCTTTCCGATACTTTTTGTCAAGTTGCCGGGATATGGGCTAACTTCTTCACCACGCGAGGATCGAGCGACGCATATCTCGCCAATGGTATCGGGCAATGGATTCGAGCGCCGGTGCCGAAAAAGACGCCCGATAAACTACACGTCTTCGCCACTACACATCGCTCATCAGACAAGGTCTTGCTGTCGGACGTGTTCGTGTTCGACGCTGCTAATGGGGTTCTGTTAGAAGTGATCCTGGGCATTGCATACTACAAGGTCCCCAAAAAGGTCATGAGCAACTTGTTGCTCCGGTTAAGTGATCAGCGATGGGTTTCGCCCCAGGCGCCGTTAGGTGCTGTCGAGACTTCTGCATTGAATACGATCATCCTGCCCCAGCAAGATTTCGCGACACCGAAAGTGACCATGTCCGCAAAAGCTGTCTCCAGTGAGGCAAGAGTGGGCGAGGATGTGCTGGAGCGTGTTAAAATTATCATTGCAGATCTCTCCGGCTTGGAACCACATGAGATCAAGGCCGACAGTGAATTGGCCGAGCTGGGCGTTGACTCGCTCGTAGGCATGGAGCTGATCAATGAGCTTGAGGCCGCTTTCGAAGTCAAGCTTCCTCAAGACGAGATCCAGGCTGTTTTAGACGTGCCTGGCCTGATGAAGTGCCTCCTTGAGACTCTTGGTGTTGATTCAGAGGCGAGTCAAAGCGAAGACTCTGGCTTAGCAACACCTGACGACGAATTGCAAGACACGGGGCGAACGACACCTGTAACATTTCACATGTCTGAAAAGACAGGAAGCGAAGCAATGCTACCCTTTGAAGCTGTTTTCGACGCCTTCAGCGACGTAAAAGCTCTAACAGATGAGCGAATCGCCGCGGTCGGCCAGACACGCTACGTGAGCGATGCACTTCCGCTTCAAGAAGAATTGACTATAGCTCTCACCATCGAGGCTTTTGACAGTCGGGGTGCTGGCATCAGAGATGCTCCACCTGGCCAGAAGCTCGCGCGTATCTCACACAGACCTGAACATCGTCAGCTCGTGTCATATCTGTACCGAATGTTAGACACATCAGCCCAAGTCATTAAGTTCGATGAGGGGGATAAGATCACTCGCACAACCGTGCCATTACCGTCGCGATCCAGTCACGCTGTAAGAAATCTTTCAAGTTGATATGTTGCTCCTTACCTTCAGAAAAGCTCTTCTGTTATGCCGTGGCTGTCTAAGCTGAAGTAAAAGCATAAACTGACATGAAAATCCAGATCTACGAGGAACTAACCAGTCGCTTCCCCGATCAGCAGCCAGCCGACAAGCTGACCTACTACGCCGGCACCCATCTCGCGAGCGTGCTTTCGGGCGAGACGGACGGCGTCAAGCTCATCTTCGGGAGCGCAGAGGGCCGTGAGCTCGCTGCTAGTTTGTACGGCGACTGGCCGTTGAATCGCGCCACATACGCCGGTTTGGAAAACTTCCTCGAACGTCTCGCGGGCAAGCTCCAGCCCCAGCTCTCGGCGAGCGATCGTACTGCACAAATTACACCTGAGACTCCGCTCCGCATCCTCGAGATGGGCGCCGGCACTGGTGGCACGACAAAGCGATTACTACCTCTGCTCGCCAGATTGAATCTGCCCGTGGAATACACCTTCACGGATTTATCGCCCTCGTTAGTGGCGCAGGCGCGAAAGACATGGGGAAAGCAGTATCCATTCTTGCGCTTTGCGACCCACGATATCGAGAAGCCACCGGCGCCGGAATACGTCGGCACGCAGCATCTCGTCATCGCCAGCAACGCAGTTCACGCGACACGTTCACTCCGGCACAGCGCTAGCTGCATCCGGGCTATGCTGCGGCCCGACGGCTTCCTTTGCCTAGTCGAGATGACGCGGCCCATGTACTGGGTCGATATCGTGTTCGGCTTGTTTGAGGGGTGGTGGATGATGGACGACGGGCGAGAGCACATCATCGCACACGAAGAGAGGTGGGCAACGGACTTACAGGCCAGCGGCTACGGGCACGTCGACTGGATTGACGGTACCAGCGCGGAGAGTAAGATATGGAAACTCATCATCGCATCAGCAGACCCGAAGAGTAGGTAAGTTGGATAGATTTTCGCATGTCCTATGTATGTAGTCAATCGTTATACGCGATTCAACAACAAGAGTGTCTTCTTACCTGCGTTTCTTTATCAGACGCGAACGCAATCCTACACAACTAGACGTCCCATTACCATATCCGCAGAGCCAGAGTGAGGTACTCAAGAATCGAGAACAAGAAGTCGCCACATATGTCAAAAACCTGTCGGTCGATTGGGATAAGCAGTTGTCGACTTCTAATTCTACCTCTCGGTCTTCGTCCACAAGCACATCCGGTGCTTGCGTTTTGATAACGGGCGGCACGGGCGGCCTCGGATCGCATCTCGTTGCCAAATCACTAAGTCGTGCTGGAGTATCACTCGTAATATGCCTCAATCGACGGAATAGGCACCAAGAAGCATCCCAAAGGCAGAGGCAGTCGCTTCTAGAAAGGGGAACTGGTATCGGCGCTGGCGAAATCGACGACATTATGAGTCGTGTCGAAGTGATCGAAACAGATGCCTCCAAGGCCAACCTAGGGCTTTCTGATGAGGCCTATACATATCTCGTTGAAAACGTCACCCACATCGTGCACAACGCATGGCTCATGCATTCCAAATGGCCTTTGCGGAGGTTCGAGCCGCAGCTGCGCATCATGGCCAACATGATATGCCTCGCGCGAGACATATCGGCATGGCGCGGGCCAGCGGCACCGCCAGTGAGATTCGAATTCATTTCATCCATCGCCACCGTCGGATACCACCCTCTGCACACCGGAAGGCCCGTCGTTCCCGAGACTCGTGTGTCCATAGCCAGCGTTTTGCCCACGGGCTACGGCGATGCCAAGTACGTGTGCGAGCGTCTGCTTGATGCTACGCTACACCGCTACGCCGACCGCTTTCACGCCACCGCCGTGCGCCTGGGCCAGATAGCCGGGAGTTCGCTGAACGGATATTGGAACCAAACCGAGCACGTGTCGTTCCTCGTCAAGTCATCGCAGACATTGGGCGCAGTTCCAGACCTGTCTGGCACTCTGGGCTGGACACACGTCGACGACATCGCGAGCACACTGCTGGATATCCTCCTATTGCCCTATCATGTTCGCTTACATCCGATCTATCACATTGAAAACCCGGGGCGTCAGCCGTGGGGTGAAATGATATCAACGTTGAGCGAAGCACTAGATGTACCAGCCATTATCCCCTTCGTCGACTGGGTCCGTCGCGTAAGAGAATGGCCTAGAAAGGAAGATAACAGTACCAATGGCGGAAATCCGGCTTTCTTGTTGGTTGACTTCCTCGACGCTAACTTTATCCGTATGAGCTGTGGGGGCTTGCTGATGAGCACAGCCAAAGCTCGAGAGCATTCGCCTACGTTGACTTCAGTCGGGCCAGTGAGCAAAGACTCTGTCGGCGCATTCATAAAATCTTGGAAAAATGCAGGGTTTTTAAGGAATACTAAATAGGGCCGTATTGCCGAGAATAAAATTTTCTTTAGTTCAAACAGATTCTTGAGTACAACCCAGCCACCGCTGCAGTTCTTGACAGCCACAATCCCGACATCGAAAACTTACCACCTGAACCGCCGTCAAGCCACACTGAACCGTGTGTACGTGCCCAACTACCTACAGTACTTAGTAGGTAGACTAGTGTACACGATTGTGTCACAGGCTCACTGACGCAGACAAGGGTAGTTTCGAAGACGTTGACGATAACAAGTGTCTATCACCTGCCTCGTGTAGGCGTAATTGAGTTGTGGTGCAGTTGAACGGCCGTGTATCATAGTGTTGTTGTGTAAGTTGGTACCTACTTTAGAAGTATCGGAGTTAAAGTCAGGTAGCTAGCAAATCGCGCAAGCTTTGAACTGGATCAAGATGATGGGGTGCGTCGAAGTCGCATACAGCGACGAATAGCTCAAGAAAGCTCATCGCCAAACTCTTCACCCACGTCTTAGTACTATTGAAGTACCTAGGTAGTAGATGAATTCCGCTGTTCCTGTGTCATCCAGCAACTAGGCTCGGAATGGTTGCTTTCTGAGGGTCGCGGAACAAGGGCTTTAGCAGTGATACTGCACTGCTATACAATGCTATAGCTACCAACCCCACTAGTGTGTCGTTGTGTTTACTTTACATAATCTCTCTTCTCAATAACCCAAACATCAAAACAGTTTTAAATTAAGTATGTATAGAGGGCGCAGAGTTCTCCTCCTTTGTCACAAAAACACGCTGACAATTAAAAAATCATGCAATCGCAACATCTCCAACTGGCATTGACTCCTCCCGGTGCCATTAAGGCCCGCGATCCCTGCTTCTGGTGGCCTAGATGGCTTGGGGTGGCCCTCGGTGGCCTGTGCGGCCTATATACCTTAAAAACTAGGGCTTTGCCCCCCGGGGTGAAAGGGGCCTCTCAGTACCTAGTTGTAGGAAAACCCTCGGAAATACGGCCGACTTAACCAGAGTACTTCAATACACTCCCGAAGGAAGGACTCTATCGGTCCTTATGAATTCCTATTGAAATTGACCAATCTTTGTATATCACCAAATAACCCCTTGGTGTCTCATCTCTCGTGATTGAACTGACATTTGTGTAGCTCGCAACCAGATGGCGGACAGCTGGCACGTGGTGTGAAAGCTCCCGTTGAATGGCCACATGTCAAAGTAATTACTAAACTATCACAGTCGCAAAGAAACCACTCATTTTCCATTACTACCTTTGCCACTTCAGGATTTAGGCCCCTTATGGCATGACAGCCAGAGCCCTCAAGTTGTGATCCTGTTCCACCTTCGCCGCTAGTATCTTTAATATGTTGCAGACATAGTGAACCAACCGATCTGTAATCAAAGTGGCTGAGGGTACGCCCAGGATTAGAAGAAAGCCAATGCCTTGTCCAAAGTTTCATTGCCATGATTGTACTCTTAATTTCCGCTGTAGCACCTAGGCGCATACCGAACTCCTCGACGAGTAGAACTGGTGAACTGCCATTTGTTACATCGAACAATCCCGATGAAAGGAATTGCCGGCTGATCTTTCGAACCCTAGATGATCACGGAAGACCATCTCAAAGGGAGCAACACCAATGGCCGCGCCGCGACCGTTCAGATTACTCCCTGCTATTCATGGCCTGTGCAACTTGGAAAAGGAAAACTACCAGGGGACCCATCCTTAGTGACTTCCTTCGCTGCGCTTAGGGGGAGCCAAAAGTCTAAGACAAGTCATAATATTGAAACCCTCGCCAGTCAGCCCGCTATAGAAATCATGTACAAATTAGACAATTTAGTAGCAAAGTGCAATGATTTTAACTGTAAATAACATGCCTACATATAGCTAACATAAAATAGATAGGTTTTGCCGCAAAAAGGTGTAGGAGTCAGGTCAGGTGCAAGACAAGGGGTAAAGGAAGTACAGTAGTATTATTCAGTCAAAACTGAATCTTGTAGAATAGAAGAAACTGGTACAACACGAGTGTGAATGTAGTATACATAACTAGCGAGCCTCTGGTGACCTCAGGCAACCAAGTGCGTAGGTGCGACAGATTTATATAGCTTAATAAATTAGTTAAGCCTACTACGATACATTCAACCGCGTTGCGTACTGTGTAATTGCTATGCTAATTGGATACAAAGCCGTTCAATCTGTATGTCAATTTATTACAGGGGCGACTGGCAAGTGTGTCAATATCCTAACCCGTCTTAGACATTCGCACCCCTAATCGTAGCGAAGGAGGTCACCAAAGATGGATCCCTTAATTAGTATGTCGGCGCTAATCATGATTTACCCTTATCACAACGACGCGTCAGTTTTGTTACGCAGTATAGGATCAGTAGTGGCGAGTTGGGTAGGGCGGCGTGAGTTCTATGCGTCTTAGATATTTACATGGATATTTTGATCTAGCATGATTTTGGCAACAATTATTGAGGATGATGCTGGATTGATCCAAGTTATTATGACTACTATTAGAGACAAGAGGCACAGAGAACGCAGAAATCATTGGGATTTTAACGTGTATAAATGAAGGCCGCCCTTACTCCCTACGGTTTTTATATTCGTTCCCCTATAAACACCAGCCTCTTTCCATTGAGCACTATACCGCAACAGGTAAATATCTCCCTGTGAACCTAGACGTTTACCGAGCCTTCAACCTCTATTTTCTAAAAATGCCTCTCCTATTAATCGCTGTGGTTATCGGCGACGCCCTCACGGCCACTAGTACTGCTATGCGCTATACAAATGTTCGCGCTCCGTCGTCGACTCCACTTCTATCTTCGCGTAAGGCGACGTGAATATTGCAGACCTCTATAGCTGCTAGGCCGGCCCTTATAACGTACCGATATATAATTTAGACCTGCATTGGAACGACTTGAGGGGCGTGACAGTATCGACCTCTATACACTCTAACGGCGGCATGTTCCCTCTTCCTCTCTTCCTATCTTTCTACTAGCTGATAGAAGTCACTGACCGGCAACCGTACGCAGTGGCCCGATTTGAGAAAATTCCCGCTACGTATATGAACCCTGCCACCCTGCGCACCGGTGCTTGTGGTGCCGATGGCCCCACGGTGACGCCGTGCGGCTCCGACTGCCTGTCTTATACCAACTCGACCCCGGACCAGCTCAGCCAGCTATCGCAGATGCCAGCTCCCGACGCCGCCTAGAAGTCTTTCCGCGACTTGGGAGCAAAGATTCGAAAAGTTACCCCATCACTGGTTTTTTACCCCCTGATGCTAACTGTCCCATAGTGACCCGCCACATTTCAATCAATTCAAGAATCATCGGCTGGAATGCGATATGCGCGGGCTGCGACCAATTGGGAATAAAAAACGACGGACGACCAGATCAAGGAAGTTGTACGCTTGCCGCTCACGCGATGCCCCATCCCCGCTCTTGACATCGACGCCGTTCACCCGGGTGGAGATCTCACGGAAACACAGCCTTGAGCCCTACTGTGATAAGGGCTTACGTAAGGGCTTGGAACAGTGTTCATATTAAGCTAACAATTCCCTTTGGGTCTAAAGGGTCCTTGGCTTCCTAATCCATCCTTAGATGCAACTTCGGGCTTTGACCCTTATTATAGACAGCCTTGGGGCCCGTGCCTTCGGCCTTTGACCTACCCCACCTTGGACTGCCTCCGATTAGGAACCGTAATACGAGTCCTGTGATAATCACCGACTAATGGTCATTGCCGACAGATCTGTATGTCTCGCCGGAAGGCAGGCAGGTGTTGGCACCTGGCCATTGGCCGTGGGACACCTACTTACCTACCCATATGAGTCCCTCTCCCCACGACTAGACACGGGCTAGAAACCAGCCTCTCGCTTTTAGTAATGTATAGTCTATACGGTAGCTCATCTTCAAGGGCAGTCGTGCATCATAAATTACCAAGGATTCGGAGGACGTACAACAAATCCTTCGGCGGAATGGCATCTACCCCGCAGATAACCCTACCAACTCTACTCGATCCGTTGATTAATCCAACTATATAATGTTGTCGTATCTATCAATACAAAGGGACTTGATTGTGCAAACTCCTCTTGTGTGTCGCTCTAACCTCAATTCTTCCGAGTTAATGACCATGACCAGCACTCCTAAAAAATATGGCGTTGTCCTATATCACGGATTTCAGCTGATTGACGTTTGCGGACCGATCGACGTTCTCAATGTGCTCTCAACACACGTCGAGGGGATCTCCCTTTCCATAATCGGGGAGACCATGAGTCCCGTTTCAACGTTCCCAAAACAGTGGCCTGACAAGATGGGAATGCCACCCTTCACCACTTCACAGTGCATCCAGCCAACACATACTTTTGATTCCGCTCCTCAGCTAGACGTCCTCATTATTCCTGGCGGCATGGGTGTTTTCGATGCGGATCCGACAAAAGCTGGGAGCCCAAACCTGGAGGTCGCGGACCCTATTATCAAGTTTGTCAGGGCGCAATACCCTGGACTGCAAAATCTCGTCACCGTGTGTACGGGCTCCGGAATCCTAGCACTCAGTGGCTTGTTAGACGGCAAGCAAGCGACGACTTTCAAGGGCGCATGGAAAGTTATTCCTGCTTGGAGGCCGCAAGTTGAGTGGGTGCCGCGAGCCAGATGGGTTGTGGATGGGAATGTCTGGACCTCATCAGGGGTGTGTTCGGGAACAGACCTCATGTTTGCTTTCGTGAAACACAACCATGGAGAAAAGATAGCAAAGGATATCGCAGATTGGATGGAGTATCAGAGGCACGAGGATCCTACTGTTGATCCATTTGGGATAGATCAAGCCTAACAAGCCGTTGTTCATCATCAATTCTAACTATCATTCATTTCCGATGTCTTCTTCACCGGTGCCTCATAAGAACACCATACTTACACCGTCTCAATAATATGTCCTCCATTCGCCTTATTATTCACAGTGGAAGCTGTATCATGCAGGATTTATGGCGAGGGTGACCGTATAAAGTTGACTCTAAGAAATACCCATCCGAGATATATAAGTGAGTACGGTTAATGTTACAAGTGTATATATACAAGCAATGCTGATGGAACTGAACTCTCGCGCCGGCTAATTAACGGCTTTCATGGGCAGAAGGAATCGTCGTCAAATGGCCCTTCAAACGGTTGTTAATCGTCTCAGCAGTCATATCTCCCACCTCATCATCAGCCTCCTCCATGCTGTTTCTCCGGCTAGGGTTCCGGGATATATTCCGGCTCTGGCGGCGTGATGTCGCGTGGTGACTCGCTTCATACGAGCTACGTTGTGATTCGGGGCCAAATCTAGGACGAGCCGGGCCCCTAGTTGCGGGCGAGATCGCGGCAGAATGCTCGACATCTGCATCGGGGACGGTGACCGAGGGGTGACCGGGGTAACCGGCTGTGCTGGAGCGACGCGTAGCATTGCTCACGCGACGACCTGAGACCTCGGCCGTACCTTCTGCTAGACTCTGTGCAAATGGAGAGCGCTTGCGAAGGACCGGGCCCTTCCAGTACACCCAGTAGACGGCTGCAACAAGAACGACTGAAATGGCAAACAAGATAAGGGAGGGATACTCGAAGTTCTTGTGCTGGGCCGCCCCGATGTTTGTATAGAATGGTGTGGCGGGAACTGTCAAGACACCAGCCAAAAAGTCTCGAGCCCAACCGTTGCCGCCAGTAGCCGACGCCGAATAAGGTCCATAAGCGCAAATCATGTAGTCGATGGTAGCCATGTAGATGGCGTAGTTAGCAACGCCGATGATCGCCGTAGCAATCACAGGGCCAATCCAGTGCAGTGGGGGGCCGGCACTGGCGAAGGCGAAGATGAGCAGACCAATCGGCAGCAAAGGTGCTAGCCATAGCAATAGATACATCCGCGATTCGTATTGAGCGTGTTCGTCATCGGGGTACTTCTCTCTTCGCTTTTGATTGCGGCTGAAAGACGGGAGAAATATAAGCCATGCAAGCAAGTACCCCACGCCGAAACCAGTGAAGGCCAGGCCGATCTGCCAGCTATTGAAGTCCCATTGTTTATATACGAGAGAAAGAGATTGAATCTGCACGAAAATAAGGGCATCGGAGAAACCGGAGAGCAGTGATAAGGAAAGTACAATAGGCTCGGTCAAAAACATGCGGAACGGTCGCATCCAAGTGTAGATGAGCTCCTTAAAGGTAAATCGCTGCCAGAAGGATTCGATCTCGTCCGGGCCGTAGACATCCTGGCCATTCTTTCTGCGCTTCTTGGCAATTTCGTTCATCATGACAGTTGTGCGTGTCTCGGGGACGGTAAAGAGGTGGAGAAGCTGAACAGCGCCGCCGAAGATAAGCTGAATCCAAATGCACCATTTCCAGGCTTCACCAGGTGCCAAAGTCTCAACGAAACCTCCAACAATAGGCCCGAGCACCGAGCCACCAACCGATGAGAATACACTGTGAGTGTAAGAGTCAGAGTTGAGACACAGCTGGATATGGGAGGGAGCACTCACATGTATGCGACGGCATATTGTTGGCGGTCAGCTTCGTAGAGATCGGCAATCATACCTAGTGTCACACTACCACCGGCAGTAGACAGGCCACCCAGTGCTCTACCAACGAGGAGTGACCCAAAGTTTGGGGCCAAAACAACAGGCAAGTTCCATAGGTTAGTAAAGAAGAGCGAGAGCTGTAAAATAGGCTTTCGGCCAAATTCCTCAGACCACGGCGCCCAGAGCTCACAGCCAAAGGCATACGTAACGAGGTAGATAGCAGCGCCAACGCGAGCGGCCTGCTCACTAACGCCAAATCTCTCCGAAATGCCCACGAGGCCGTTTGAGTAGAGCGATGTGTTAAAGTTCATAGAGGTTTGGACGAGAAAAATAACGGTCAGGATCCACCATTTCTTCTTCTCCGAGAAGGCAAAACCTAGCTCATCTTGGCAGTCTTCCTCCTTTAGTTCCCGCTTGCCGGTCTCCTCTTTGTCGTGTTGGTTTTCGGCCTCGTGTGCGTGGAGGTCGTTGGTTATCTTGTCGTCTGAAGAAGCAGAGCTGTCTGCGTTCGGGGTTAAAGTGCCCGGCCACTGTTGCTTTTCCTGATCCTTCGCCATTTTGCCGATGGTGGATGCGTTGCAACTATATTTTGAAGCGGGGGTATATAGTGTAGTAAACAGGAAGTATAAGAGGCAAGGAGCCTTCCCCGACGCATCAGTGATGCTGTGGTATGATAATGCTGCTAAGGGGATAGGAGTGCGGAGAGAGGTTGGGAGAGATCTGGGGAAGAATCTAAGGTTAGGAAAATTGGGGGGTAGCGTGAGAGAAATATAGACTAGTTATTGGTACGATGATCAGACGTTGTGCGGGCTTTTCTCCAGTTTACACTTTACCGCCATAAGCCCACAGAGCATGCTGACAGTGGCCCTTGGTCAGCTCACCATGCAGCAGAATAAGTACCAAACACATGGACTTTTTTAAACGAGGTGATGATAGACGCAGAAGTGAGTGAAGAAATCTGTCTTCGTTCCACAGTTCTCGCCGTGGCCGAACCTGCCATCAGGTCCCCATGTAGACTTCTAGGAACGAGTTGTGCCTGACAAGCCTCACACAGAAGTACAAGTGTAGTAGTACTTAGTAGTGAGTTCGTCCAGAAAATCGTACTACCGCATTTCGAGGGGCAGATATGCCTCATGGGCCGACTGAATGTGTGCAAGCCTAGTGCAGCACTATGTATGTGGACCGATGTCACGATTTCGGAATTTTGTTCAAAGGCATGCCAAAAAGAGTATAACTTGTACGAAATTGCACGCGGCCCATTTTATGAGCAGCTAAGATAATACACTATTATCAGAGTTCTTTATGCTAGCCCTTCGACAGATCGGTACTTGGTAGAGCAATGATGTCACTCCTGGATCTGACTAGGATTTACAAAAAAAGTCCTGGTTAGGAAAATAGAGGCCCTGCCAAGCAGCTTGGCTACGTCATTGACCCATGTGCGGATCCCAGCGGTGTGGCCCGCGCCGCGGCGCTCGGCATTGCTGAAAACCGAAGTCAGTCACATCACCAAGGCTTACCGCTTGCGGACAAGAACAGGGAGACCCCCCTGTCCTGCCCCTGCTAGCACATGCCAACTGCCGTCTTCGCACCCTGGAAGACAGCCGTCAGACTCTTGTCCTCTTCCTCGTTGAGTGCTGCACGAGCCTGCTTCAACAACGTCATCACTTAGACGGACAGCACTGAGATAGAAAGTAAGATGCTGAGATAGGTAGGTGTAGACCCTTTCGTATGGCCTTTTATCCAACTTCACTGTTGACTAAGGTTAGTTTCCTTAAACCACCACCCTCCATAAGATCTGCGATATTGATTGCTACAATGGATTATGACTTTGGGGGTTCGACGAACGGACATTGTCACTACACTGCTCACTTATTATACCGCACTTCCCCAACGCGAAATGTATTAGCATATAACGAGGTAGTGTTAGAGGCCACCTTTGGGTTTAGAAAACCCGAACGACTCTCGTTTAATACCCTGCACGCTTCTCCTCTTGCTCTACCCCCATCTTACCTTCCCATTCCCTCCTTGTAGCCTCTCCGGAACGAAGTCAACGGATGTATGAGCGTAGTCAAAAGCGATAGAAACAAGGGCAATGGAAATCATATTATCATGAAGTTACTAAAGGTATATTCACAACAAGTCTAGTATTCTAGGAAGAGGATTATGCCCTAGACTTTTGTATACCTTGCGTCTAACATTCTATACCATAGACGCCAAGGCGGCCGAAGTTGCGGCCTCGTGGATTCGGGTACCCAGGAATCTGTCGCAGTCGGATGCCGGCGAGATGCTGCTCCTTGACCACATTGCACGTGCATCTCATCTCGAGGGACCCTTAACTGTAGTTCGCTGGGCAGGTGCTACCTTCTTTTCCAGTCCAAATAAGTAGGTAGGCTTGACAGTGTTCCCATGTTTAAGAGCACAGGCAGCACGTACTGGATCGTTAGCATGACCTGTGCTTTAGGATTACCATTTGGAAAACTGGATGATTAGTAAAGGGGCGAAGAGTCTGGTTGTGTCAAGCAGAAAACTTGATATAGCACCAGAGTTGGTTGAGGCTCACAAACTGAGAGGGGTTCAAGTTTGTAATCTGCCCGGTAAGTCCTGTATGAGTTTCCTGTGCGTGATGAGCTGATATCTGTCCGGTCCTCCTCGCGATGCCTTACAGGCTGTCTATGACGAGATTCAAATGACATTCCTACCTATACAGGGTGTGATCCATGCGCCCATGGTACTCCAGGATACCTCCATCAAGAATATCTCATTCGGTCAGCTCACAGATGTAGCGTAGCCCAAGGTCAATGGAGGGAGCAATCTCCACTGCGGAGAATTTAGTGGCGCGATGCTGATTGCGACACACCAGGCGCTTTCTCCGTATAACTGCGTACCTAGTTTCTGCGGATATTCGTTCCTCGCTCCTCCGACACCTTCAAGTGAACGTTCACGTCTTAGAAAGCATGTGAAACAAGACAATGGCAAGTCTCGTAGGGTCTGCGGCCGCAAACCTGCCATTAGAGCTTGTCCCAGGGCCGACAGACGCTGATGGCGGAGCGAAAGAGGGACGGGGACCAAGAACAGCGGCGAGGTTTCAACCGTTGAAAATGCTTACGCCGACGAAGCAACTCGGAAATCGGCGACACAGCCTAGTGCGGGCCGTAATGACGGACTCAGGGGGGTGCAAGGATACGAAAAGGAGAATATTGATTTGGAGGCCGAGTCCCGCCCACCCGTGGACATGGTCAACACCTTAGCAATCCCCAAGTCCCGACGGGTCAGCTTTCCATCCCACGTCGCGTTCCTCACGGGATGTACAGGTCTCCTTGGCCATCACCTTTTGTCCTATTTCATTGCAGACCGACCAGTTGAGAAAGTAAATGCCTAGCCGTTTGACCCCTATCCCCGCGACTACAACACTATAGACTGCCCCAAAGTCCCCGCGTAGTCTATTACGAGGGAGATCTTGGGTAACCGTTTCTAGATCTTCCCGAGGAGAAGTTCCCTTGGTATTCGACGAGTAGGATGCTGTAATACACGACAGATCAGATATCTCTTATCTCAAGCACTACGCTGGCCTCCACATCTCGGATGTGGACTCAACAGTACTGATTGCTCGGTTCTGTACCCCGAGGCGTATCCCTGTGCACCACGTGTCATTAGCCCGCGTGAGGATTTTTCATGACAAGAGCAGAACCGAGGCTTCCTCCTGGGTTAGTGCGGCCTGCGCCTGATTGAAAACTAGATGGCTCATTCGGGCACATATGTAGGGAGTGGGTGCGTTGAGAGGCCGCTTGAGAGTAGTAGTCAGATGTGTGGGATCGCATACCTGAATCCACTGACGGTCATTGTTGAGAAGGTACCTATTCAAGGACAAGGACGGATACCAGCAAGGAATATGCCAAGCTGCTAAGAGGCGATGGAGCTTATCAGGTGTAAGATAAAAGGAGAGGGAGCCCACCTAGCAAGGTACTCATGCCATAAGCCTATCACTCACCTACCTAAGGTACCTACTGGCATAATTTTACTGTAGGTATAATAGATCAAGATCTAAGTATTGTCACCGGTCCTTCGATCAGAACCCTTGTGTTCTGACGAAAACAAAAGATCAGCTCTAGTGCCACTTGACACTAAAGCGGTATTTCAACATGTTCGACGATGCTTGAAAGGGTGGGCACGCCGTTATTGTGGTAAACAGTAACTACTATCAGCAGTAAGCCAATTTATCTGCCTGTCGTCGACTGTATTCGTCTGCCATCACGCGCTTGGCTGACGGCACAAGACTGTCTTGATATTGTGATGCTACTGGGTTAGGCTAGGTTCGGCAAGCTGCACCTAAATCGTATTCTGTTCCGAGCAGCACAAGTCCCCAGTATTGTAAGCTAACGTGTCTCCATAAACATCAATACGCCAAGAGTGGATTTAGATACCATAGAGAGACGTAACACTACCACGGTAACCGAAATATAAAGAACAAGGATTTTATACCTCCATGGGTAAGAGATTCAACCTTAAAGCAGCTAATTGCCTATGAGCTATTACCCTGGTGTCAGTGCAGTTAGCCGCCCAATCAGCTCACGTAACCACCTGAAGAGCTCATCACGAACCACAACTGTAAATGAACCCGGGATATGAACAAGTTTTGTAGTTTCACATCTTAAATCTCAATTGGTCATCGGTTTGCCAGTCAGAGATTTCGACGACATGGAATTCTCTCTCCACACCATATAACGTGTCCGCAATAACGGAAGGTTGTAGTGAATCACAAGAGGCTCATGCTGCCATGGGCTGATATGAAATTTTTGTTTTGAAGAATACGCTTGAATTATCAAGGTGTACAAAACAGAGGCGAAGGAGCTTAAGCGCCAGTACCGCAACAAGATGGCACACGAGAGATGTGCCAAGAAGAAGAAACCCGTTGCTTACTATGCCAGTTCGTAATACTCGGAGTTTAATGGGGAGTTGGGCGACACGTTACACGCACGATTACCGTAGGACTAGACCAACCGATATCATGTATGTAATCATATAAGCGGTAAACTGCTAATTCTGACCACTCCTGCGGACGACCTGATCTTCCGAGAGATGCAGTACGAGATCAGCGAAGCTCTTCAGACATAAAAGCTGTAGTTCACCGCCCAAGCTGAAGGGGAGTTCGAGACCCTCACAGCCCTCTTGGCCGTATAGAGGATTATGACAATACGAACACCCTTCCTAGCCTACCTAGGTAGAGCACAAGCCCTTGCTATACGACGAGACTGATGAGGATAGCGATAATATCCTCTTCCGGTGAATGGGTGATCTGCTTCTGTTGGATCGTCACGTCCCATCTTTTACTTCCAGGCAGCATTAGCGAGAGCCCATCTGCGAAGAGGCAGAAAACTTAACCCTCCTTATACCTCCAGGTAGGCTTCATAAACTGGTCCGACTGGCACAGGTAGTGCTAATATCACTAACTAAGGACAAATGCTGGAGATGGTCAACATGTATACTTAGAGCAGTGTGGTCATCAGGTTCTATGCTAGGTGACACATGTCTCAGGATTATGATTGTTGGCACTCTTTGCAGTTCTTAGGATAGATATTTACAATGCTTTACTTCCAGTAGAAAACAGTTTGTCGTTTTAGGAGCAATGTGGAGACATTTTGCAGAGGACCTATCTTCTGAATTTTGATAGGTATTAATATAGATGACGGGATCATAGTTAGTTCTGGGCTAGTTAAGTTGCGACGATATCCCGCTTATGAGTCCTGCATAGCCTTATTTGCACACCGTTCTACATCTCAATAGGTGAAATTATAATCATACGTTACATGAAGTTATTTTAGCAACTGGTTGGCTTATTCTAAGGCTGAAGGCTTTTGCCTACGTAATAGCATGACAGAAAGATTTGGATACATACCTAAGGGTTCTAGATACAGAGGAAGAGAAAAGAGAACGGCAGTAAAGACACGCTAATGATAATGATAGCAAGATATGACGACAAAACGAGCCACTTGTTCAGTTGTGATCTGTTCAACGTAGGTAGCGTTGTCTGTTGCATTACTTGTAAACCGTACCATACTATGGCGTGGTAAGCCAACACGTGGAATTTAACACGAAGGGTGCCACCGACTATGCGCATTGTAAAAGTCTTGGTGCGGCGTAGGGCTTATGCACGCCTGGACGCTGAATGCTGAACGGAATGTGGTTGGCCTGGAGTCGACAGCGGGCACAGCGGGCACACCGCCAATGCCTGCCGGGTTGAAAAGATCGGCTGGAGTCGGGATGGTCCGTGCATATTTTCTCGTGTTCTCGTGTTCTCGTGTGCTGTTTGTGTGCTGCTCGTGTTCGCCGCCGCTGCGCCTTTCTGGGGGCTGGGGGCTGGCTGCCAAGACGTTCGGCCCGAGCCAGAGCCATGACATCTGCTGCCGTCCTTTATTCCAGTCGATTCAACAACAAGATATATAAGAAGGCCTCAAGAACCCTCAGACAGAATATTAATTATATCAGACAACATCAGCATATCACACGTCCACAGCATTCACCAACAACACTTTCAAACCTCGACCAGTATAATTACATCTCACCTCTCACTCTCACCTCTCACCTTCATTCAACCAGCCAAACAACCAAACAAAGCCACAATGCGCGCCACATCTTTCGCCGTCCTCTCTGCTGCCGCCCTGGCCACCGCAGCCCCATGCACCTCAACCCCACCCGCCGCCACTGTCGTCATCGAAACGTCGCACGGTGCGCGTACAATGACCGCACCAACAGGACTATCACCGTCCCCATTGGCCCAGTGTACGTCAACACCGACGCCTTGGCCGCCGTTTCGACTCTGTACCTTCTCGGCCCCGACACTGCCACTTGCACCCCCTACAAAGCCCAAGACGGCACCGTCAACGGCGGCCTGCCTTTCACTGTCGGCCACCCTTCCTTGCTGTCGACCAATACTGTCGTTGTCGGCAGCCTCGTGTGCAAGACGACTTAAGAGTTGCTCATACGACTGCACAGCGTCCAAGGCCTCATCTTAGGCATCGGGAGACGTGCGGAGATCCTGGGCCGCTTTTAGAATGGTGTCGCTGCAGCACTTCATTGGGGCATCACCGATCCTGCCATTTATGAAATAGTACGATCTTACCGTGAGGTGGTGGACGCAGGCAGCCTTTTTCTCATTTTAAGTCATGGGGCGAAAAAGGGGATGATTATCTATGTAATTCTATAAAATATCTAGATCTGTACACATGCATTAATAATTAAACTTAAATACCCTTGATATTATAGTCTTGCAGCTTGTGGCTGTAAAATGATGTTATAATCCGGCCCTACCCAGCCCAATTTCATTTTATACTCTATTATGATTAAGAAAGTACATAAAACTACTCGGTTAATTTTATGACATTAACTCGTCCTTTTATGCTGCCGCTGTTTTAATTTCTTCCACCAATGTTGGCCCTTAGATCTCGAGTCCCGTCTTCGCTTCTAACGCCTGCGACGACGGCGTTGTTCGGTTTATATTGCATCGTGCTTTTTCTAGGGCTCCTCATTCCGGCACGCTACGCGTTGAAATTTGCCGGGGCTAGATATACCAATGTTCGCGGCAAAACAAATGTTTTATTAACCGTGCTTGCAGAGTTTGTCTGCAGAGCTCGGCCTTCGCAGTGTGCATCGAGGATCTTGCTTTCGCAAGCAATTTACGTATTGGAGACGGCCCTATATGCAAATGCTAGTATTCCAATAGCTTCAAATGATGTTACGGTGATCACTTGCTGCCAATGAATATGGCAATATCTAACTTTTCAGACTTGCAAGGAAAGGTGGTGGGGTTGGATGATATACCGCAAGCTAATCTATTCAAAAAGCTTAATTTGACGCTTTACGGAAGCTTTACAAGCCAGTTAACAAGACCTTTTGTAACAAGGGCTTTGGACAAGGGCTTGGAATGATATTCAATTACGTGTAATAATCAACTATGCACCTAAGGGGGCCATGTAGATCTCTCGCCTCCCTTCTACTAGGTGGGCAAACCTCAGCCTTTATGTCTGAATAGCCTCGCCTAATGTTGCCGACCTTCGCAACTTGTCCCAGAAGATCGGGATCAATCAGATCAGATCGGAAGAGCTGATCTGATTGATCTAGGCAGTTTGCCGCGCTCATATGATAAATTACATGATATCGGGTGTCCCAAACCCTCGGGTTTGTTCGTGTGACATCTTTCTATCGCCGGAGATTTTGCAGGGCCCTTGTTGGAAGACAAGAACGAAGGCTTAGTTAAGGAGGCACTTATAAGTTATATCCCCCATGTGTGATCTGGTTAAAGCCGCTATTAGTCACATGCGTGCTACAGGTGACAAAATTATCCCGTTAGCTAATTAGCATTTACTCAAGGAACCGCCTAGTTCTGCGTTTCGGTTTCTGTGTGCTAGGTCTGTCGGAGATCTGAGAATAGAGTGTGGGTGTCTTGATCTTGGAATTTACGGCGCTCCACACATCAAAACCCATTCCTTAAGCAACGTGTTACAAAGCGACGAGTCAGCTGAACCAGCCTTGTATGAAACTTTTTAAAAAACGAAAAAGTAGCTCTGAATACTGAATCTACCTCTATGGGCCTAGTTAATTATTGTATGAACCAGCCATACAACTAATATAGCAAAACATTTATTCATACAACTTCTGGACTCTCAATAGGCTCGCCTTAAGCTCCAAGAAGGGATATTTGAGTCCCAACATCTTGCCTATAGGGTAGTTGAGTTGGCGGGAACTTGATTTAAGAGATCGGCACAGACCATAGTCGACTTCGAAACATCATTATACTCTATGCCGCCGACCCAGATGCGCGCCAATGTCCCGCGTATTCGTGATGTTTTCTAACGGATTCGAGATCATATTCGGCGCGCACTAGCCTAGACCGATACAAAGTCGCATCCGTGTCGGACCGAGGGAAGAGACCGAGAAATCACCGGGGTGCCTTGAATTGGGGCGTGTCTTCTTGTCTCATCACGTGTGAGAATTATATCATACCCTGAGGCCGCAACACCGCTGCATAGCAGACCATCAAGCATCACTTCACGAGCTACCGCGCGCAGGCAGTCTAGGTCTGGAGCATCCTTCGAGAAACTAGACATGCTACAACTGGCGATGCCATGGAACTTCAGAAATAATTACGTGACTTTGAGTTGAGGTCGAGATCGGGGTGATATTTAGTGTCAGGGTCAAGGCTGTACACCCACCGAACGGACAAAGGATTCCGACCTAGGCTCCATCGGCACTCTAGTGGCGCTATGGTTGTAACTTAGTAATCCATTTCAAGGGCAGTGTGAACTCTGTAAGATGTAAAACTGAGGTCGTTATTGTACCTTTAAGCCGGTGAAACCCAGTGATACAATTAGTACTACAACCCAACTGGGATACCGTGTCGGGCAAACCATCTATCTCTTGGGCGCAAGGCTAGCTTGATGCCTCGCACATGGGCAATGCGCAAGAGGGTCTTTAGAATGTAATGGCTCTGTAAGTCGGTTAATTCTTCGACGCAAATCGCGACGTATAGCTCTCGCAAGAGAAAGAAGGATCCCAACGCTTTGCCATCCTTCCCCACTGTTGGCAAACCCAGTTGATCCACGTCAGCCATCATATACGGAACACAGGAGCAGATTTCGTCAACTGCGTCGCGAAGTTGCTTTCTAAGGTCGTAGTTTTGATGCCAATCCTGACTGAAGAGTTGCTGGATATTCGGAAGGGAGCAAGTATGAATCAGGATTTGTAATGCATAGATAAGTGTGCACCAGAAACCAATCCACATCGCACCATGAGATATGTCCTTGAATAAATGATATTTGTAGGGGAAGGTTCCTTGGTGATGATCATCGTCATCCTGGGAGTGCATCTCGCAAGATTGGTAAGACCAGACAGATAACTGGGCTGACTGCCACCTAAGTAGGCGGAGATAGACCGAATAGACACGATCAAGCGAGTGAATGATGACGCTCTTAAGTATAGTTCCACTAGGATCTGATATTGTAGCCTGCATCTTGCCGCAGCTCTGTGAAGTTTCACGCATGAGACGCCAGAGCGCAACTTGAGGCCGGTTGCAATTCAACCCTTCAAAAACAAGTTCGGGATCAATTTGTAAAGGATACAATCCCCCGACTGAGTTGAAATGAATTCTACCGTAGATAATTTGAAGTAAGCCCTGGCCAGTAGGGGTTGTTGATGGAACGTTCCCACGTAGCCCGTGCAACTCCACAAGACCTCTATCGTGGGGATCTCGTGGTACAAGGGTGGTGTTATTAATAGCCTGCGAATAATTATTATAGAGGGAATGCGATTTCTAGCAGGGATAACCTACCTCGTACATTTGCAGCAAGACAATAGTTGTCAATGCGGCGTCTGAGCTGGCTTCTGCTGGGTTTCTTAACGCTGTCGAGATTGAGTGCAGCGCCTCTCCGTAGTGCCTCTCAGCAGTTCGTTCTAGGTGGCTGAGACCGGTTATATTGGCAAGACTTGCATAACCAGCTGCAAATACCCCGGACTCAAGGTATCTGCTTTTTGATTCTTTGCGCAATAAGTCCGGCAAGAACCCTAGGTAACCAGGACCATCTTTTGTCGGGGCAAACGAGTAGTTGTACAAAAAGTGCGCAATAGCTTTCATCTCCCACTTTTCGGCTGGCTGTGTCAGAAGTCGCGGCGCGAACGATATGGATCCTGCCGACACTCCGCCTGAGTTATCCGGTGCTCCAAGGGCAGCGTGTGTTCTCGACAAATACGAAGCTTTCGTGTTTGGAGTAAGTTCTGTGTTCATGGGGCGAAACACAACTTGATTGGCGTCACGGTAACCTGGACATACGCGGCCGGCCTTCATACATCGCCCACAGTGTGGCTTCTCCTCATCACACTACATCGAGCCCATTAGCGTATGTTGGTAACGAGACCCCTGGGTATAGTACTTTTACTTTCATTCGCCGACATGCGTGACATCCTAAGCTATATGGCAAGCGCGTCCTCCTCGGCTGCCACCGGCCGTCATGCAGAGAGCGAGAGGCCATGGCGGAGACAAGGATCTTGTTAGGTGGATTAACGAAGCTCCTAAATATAAAAATAATCGTTTTAAGAATACTGTCGTTGTTAGTAGGAATGAAAGTCCATGGCCTCAGGCGCTGGCGTTCCGCCCAGTTGCCGAGTGCCTAACCCGTCGAGGCACCAGAGGACGTGCCAGCACTGGTAATGACGAGTAGCCAATCGATACTTAGGTAATGATAGACGACGATTAGAACAGTGCGACAGACTCAAGATGCGTGGCTGGGTGGGCAGCTCAACACTACATATTGGTAGGTAGGTATCTAGAGATAGCAAAAAGAACTTCGCGTTTGTGATTACTGGTCCAAGGAGATGTGGCTGGGCCACCCTAGGTTAACCTAGTAAGTAAGGCGGCTAACCGATCTTGGTTGTCTTCCCGAATCGCACCACTTACCCGATTAGGTAGACTAGATGCCTACTTAGGTACGCATCAAGGGCATGGAATCAAAGCAGACAATCCATAGCAAAAGTTGCTCAATATCACTTTACAGTCGGTACCAAGAAAAAAATAATGCTCACTAATTATCTAGGTATCTGGGATACAACTTGGCATAGCCATCGGGGTCCGACTCTGTCCGATCCCCCGCGGACAGTTTGGGATATATAAGTCATGGGGTACAACTGCAAATACACGTCTTATATCAATTCGAGATCTAGTCGTCCTTGTCAGAATGCTTACTTCGTCTATTTTACACGCCCTCTTCTTGTTTTCCTCTCTGGGACTTGCGTGTCCATTCCACGATGGAGCTACCAACTACGTCTTAGCAACAGCCGAGAATAACAATTTCCGTTCTATCCAACGAAGTAGCCCACCGACAAAGGCTAGGACAGCCATCGACAACGTGCGGGTCTTTGACGGGTACCGATTACTTCCGAAAACCACCGTAGTCATCGATGGAGGCATTATTGCAGATATCGGGAACTGTGGTGGTGATGCCTCTGTGCACATCGACGGAAAAGGCGGCGTTCTTCTGCCGGGATTCATAGACGCGCACGCCCATCCAAGCGACATAACCCACCTTCAAGATTTAAGTCGGTATGGAGTCACCACCGCCATGCTCATGGCTTGTTTCCAGCCACAGCTCTGTCAGTCGTTGAAAAACCACACTGGTCTCGTCGATATCGTGGCAGGGTCCCTACCAGCTGCGGCGCCGGGCAGCTTACATGGGAACATCGTTGTCGGCGCAGACGGGAATGGTGATCGTCTTGTCTATAATGCCAGCATGGCCCCTCAATGGGTTCACGACGTATTATCATGGGACCCAGACTTCGTCAAGCTCATTGCCGAATCCCCGGGTTTAGACCAACACACTTTGAACGTCTTGACAAAAACGTCGCATGGCCGTGGAAAGCGTGTGGTATGTCACGCATCTAGTCGGGACGCATACGACCAAGCAGCAATCGCCGGAGTTGATAATATTCAACATTCACCACTCGACGAGCCGATCTCTGCCCATCTAGCGAGGAGCATTGCTTTCAGAGGGCAGGTGGCTACCCCAACACTGACGATCTTGCGAGCTATAAGTGATGCGTCGCCAGGCACCAGTAATTACGCCGCCGCAGAGGAAACCGTGAGACGCCTAAAGGAGGCTGGGGTTCCGATCATTGCCGGCACGGATGCGAACTTAGTCCAAGGTCTGATTGCAATAGTACCGTTCGGAATAAGCCTTCACGAGGAGCTCCAGCTGCTGGTTAATGCAGGGCTGTCTCCAGTAGAAGCTTTACGTGCAGCCACCTCCACTGCGGCGAAGCACTGGGGCCTGAATGATAGGGGTATAATAGCTCCGGGAAAGCGCGCAGATCTCGTTCTATTTTCGGGTAATCCTCTCGAGGACATCAGCGCCACAAAGACGATTCAAAGGGTCTGGCTAGATGGCGTAGAGTTTTCTGGAGCTATGGGTACATTCTGAAACATTGTCAGCTGTTGATTCCGCCCTGATAGGGCCAGGATAACGAGAAAGGTGCCGGTGGCTGCATCGTAGACACATTCTTTTCGTCACTGGTTCAGCTTAGATAGTTTTAAAATTTGAGCTCCTGACCAAAATAGACCTACCTAATGTTATGTAAATGAAAAAAAGAATTTTTGCGAGATCGATCAACACGGAAACGAAACTTGTCTATGTGAATGCGCTTGCTGGAAAGCATGGACCGGTCGGAAATCAAGCGGAATAGCAATTTAATATAGCTATCATCCGCCTCGGACTTCAATAATTCTTCTTGAAATGCTCTGTAGAACACCATCTCTATCGTTCAGCACTGCCAGGACTTTGGTAATTCCGAAGAACTTTAGCTCACGATCCAGGGACTGAGTTTGGCGGGTTACGAATTTCATCAGGGGAAAGGTGTGACGTTGCATGGCAGAAAAACGGCGCCAAACGGTCGTAATACATACGGATCTAAGCGATTCACCCTACGGGATGCTTTTATGAGCACCCAATAAGCAAAGACCATACTGTCTGCCCAAATAGAAGCAGCGTTCCGTTTCTTTTAATACAGTAATAGTCCAATTTCGTCTTTCGCTTGTAAGTTGCATAGACAACTGATTCTTCTACCATTTAGGGAGCTTCAGGGTGTAGGTCTTCTCTCTTTTGTCACCGAAATAAAAACGACGCCGTTAATATTTCGTGAGTATTAACGGTATGTATAGCTATCCACCTATCCGCCACATACTTGAGGTGACTTCTCTCGGCGTGAGAGTATTGCTTCTTTATTGAAGTGGCAGCGGAGATTCCGGGAAATCTTTTATTTTTTTTAACTTTCTCTTTTTTATTGGAAGCCAAGTCATTCTCACCTCTGTAGCACGTAGTGGCAGGCTATCAATGCATATTGTGATGGCGAAACAACCTGAGATTCTCTATTAATCATTTGAAACTAGAACTTATTAACGCCGTCGATATCTGATTATGAGTGAGGAGCCATTGCAGTAAAGATGGAGGGTGAGACCAGCGGCAAAGAGTCTATACTCGCTGCTGCTAGTGAAACATACTCCCATTCTGTGTCCACCAAACTTCTTATGTCGGTACTTCTGTTAGAACTTGCCATGAGAAGTTTCAGCGAGGGTCCGTTTGCTCCCGCCATTAAATGCCTGAAAAGCCCAACAAAGAACCGCATCTCATCAACCCAGGTTTCCTGTTCGTACCACGAAACGCCATCAAGGAGGCAGTAGAGGATGGTATGTGGTGGCAGCTGCTCAATCAACAGCCTTAGAACCTCACATAACGCAGAAAATTGGTGTTTATAGCAATCGTGCAGGAACTCGTGGGAATTAATAATACCACTTAGGTTTGGCATGGGACCGATTTGCAGCATAAGCTGGGTGATTAGGCTTCGCAGCATCCCCTGAGGTCCGCTAAGTTCGTCGTCCGCGCTAGCATCCAGATTCTTTCCGCAGAAAAAGTATATGACTATTGTTGTCTGAGAAGATAGCAGACTAACGGCTAATGTGGCTGTCAAAATTGACATTGGCGAAACCCTTTCCAGTGGCATTGCGCCATCGACTAGTAGGAGGGCGTGCCGAGGCAAGCTCATCCAATTCTGGAAATTTGGCGTCCTCATCAGCCATCTGGCGCGTCCTTGGTTATTGTCGCTCATCCGAACTGCTTGCTTTAGCACAAATTGGAGATCATCGGTCGGCTGGTGGTGATCGATATCCAAGATTCGCATCAGATCCAAGGTCGATACAGATGGCCCAGTAACTGGGGAGGGTTGGCGAGAGCGTTGGTATTCAATCTGTCTATTTTGTGCGGTAAGCTCGGCGTTCTGATTCCTCAAGGTCGCATTCTCTTCCACCATTTTGAAAACAATGGTTTTTGCCTCCGCCGCGAAGTCTCCTTGCGTCTGGTTTCTCAACAATTGATCGAAGCTGCACTGTAATTCCTCTCTAAATTCGTCGCGAAGTTTCCGCACAAGGGATTGTTCAAAGCCCCGGGCAAATTTGTCGAAGTCCGACCGTGTTGGCAATTCTTGTATATCTGAGTAGATGAGGCCCATGCCAAACTGAGTCGTCTTTGATTCTGCCCGGATTGCAGCTATTTCCGATCGCTCCTTTGCATCGAGCCTCATTTTGATCCGTTTGATACTTGATTCAAGTTTGCTCGATCTCCTTTTTATTCTCTCTAAAATCTCATCTATCTTGTTTGTCTCGGGAGCTCCAGCGGCGAGTCTATTCAGTGTCCGTTTGAATTCTTGGAATGCGTTATTATAGATCAACATCCATAGAGTAGAGCGAGACTAACTGGAGCTTTTGCCGTCTAGTATTTGGATTAGATCAGGGATATCTGAGCATAGTTCATCGTAAAAGGCTTTTGCGAGCCCCTTTACATCCTCTTCCCCATCGGAACCAAACAGTTTATACTAACGAGGGGCAATGCATCAGTGTGATCTCATAGCGTTAGATAACCATACTTACTGCTGTTTCCATTGTCCTTATCATATCTGGAATGTCTTCAAACGTCAATATGATCTTCTCTCGGTTCTCAACCTTTTGTGCGGCTGTCTATGACGTGTCAGAACCGGCATAACTAAAGCTTAGATGCGATTAACATCGGAAAACGAACGGAAAAGATTAATCCTAGCCCCCCTCGGACGATCGAAAGGCCGTATTCGTCTGGAATCAAGTCAATCCACTTTTCGGTATAGGATGCTGCCTTTGCTAGGAAACGATCCGCTTTCCGGGATGCCTTCTTATCGTCGACAAGACAACTAGCTTTTGCGATTTCAAGCTGCATAAGGACGTCCTCCCAACTATATTCGAACCAATTTGAAACACCAGTGGTAGATGATACTGTGCTGTTTACTGGGGCCTGATACAGCGTGAGCATATTCTTCAACTTTCTGTTAACAGGGTATTAGTTTTCTGCACTATAATAGCTTCGTAGGCGGTAAATTACTGTATCGGTGGTTCTCGTCCGGACATGAATCTGCCTTGATCTGCGATCCAGTGTGTCTCCTCTCCATAAGCTCGATGTAACTTCAATCCGTCAGTCTCAAAGAAACCCTCTACCTCTTGCACCTGAAAATGACCACCCGAAGCGGGTATACATGTCGCAGGTGGACGGCGAGGGTTCGACATGTAAGATTACTATCTCTTCTAGAATCTCGATGTGTTTCGAATCGCGCGAGGCTCCGATTGAAGAACCCAAGTTGAGATAGATGATTTGAGTCAATTGACAATAGGTAGGACGGGATCAAGAAGCTGACGCCGTTCGTGAGCCCTGCTGATTTTCTCTTTTGTAAGCAGAAGTGTCTAAACAGTCCTTATTGTTGGACCTGCGGCGGAGCCAAGACAGCCTGCCGCTGCGCTACCCCTCACTGCTGACTTACAGCAACCATTATCATCCCAATCAAGATGCCGCATTCACTTATCTACAGTCACCCCTGTCGCAGCTGAAGTGATATTTTTGGGGGCCAAAATGAATCCTGCAAAATTCTTGCACGCCCTCCCCCATGGAACATCAAGCGCATCTTCTCATCGTTCATTATCCGGAAACGAATTCTTCGTATTATACTATATTCATCAAATAATAAAGGAGTGGTACTCACCAGAATGGATACTGATATCGCGGAACCGGCTGACTTGGCATGGTCTTCGAGGGACAGGCTGGAGGAGCTTCACCAATCCCATTCCAAGCTAATTGGACTTCATCATGACGCGACCGCGCGGTTAAACAAACTCGAGCGGCGCGTTGATAAGATCGAGTCAGATGATGATTCAAACTCGGACGCTTCATCGGATGCAGACCTCGACGATGACTATAGGCTTGGGTTCGAAGAGAATGTAATTCACGAAGTTCGAGACGTCGACTTCGAGCACTTCAAGAACCGATACACAGAAAAGGATGGGAAATACTGTATTGAAGTGTTGGTGGCCGAATCGAATCTTGAAGAGCAGGTTCGCCGAGAATTGAAACGACGTGACTTGCTTGATTCGGATGATTTAAAGCCCGGCGACAATGACGACGAGTCAGACGAGCAAATCATCCACAGAGTTCGAATCCAGTCGCCCTCACTCCTGTTTCTCCTTCATAATGTGTTGGAGAATCAACATACCAATGGTTCGTTCCTATGGAAGGGCCAAAACCGAATAACATTTTTTCGTCCCTTTACTTGGTTTGTTCATGTTCAAGAGAAGATGAAGCTCAAACTTGAGGAGCTCGAAACACAGTTCGCGCATTACCAACCCCCGCCTGGCACGGCTGCATGGCCTACAGTTGCCGAATTAGTAGCATCATTAGAGAAAGCCGCCATCGCAGAGAAACAGGCCGAGGGTCATGAAAGTACGCAAGAACCCGAAGACACGGCTACTGGAAATCAACAAGATGCGCTAGGAACCAGCTTCAAATCTCTTCCTAAGAGAGTTGATAGGAATATCCTTGAACGAGCACTTCTAGAGAGCTACGAGACCCTATTAGCGCTGCGTTGCTATGTTGGGTTTGTGGACAAGCGTATTATTCCACATGCTACAATATACAGGAGTCTCCACACTCCAGAGTTATCGTTAGTGAGATACCAAGATCTCTCTTACCTGTTCCACGTGGGTGAGCTCGCATACGTGGCCTTCTCAGGAGTTCAGTTGGAGCATCCTCGCATTGCAAGGGTTCGAGACTTGGTTAAACCAGACGCCACAGCAGTGTATCAAGGGGGCCAGAAGGAGTATGTTGGAGTAAGTATCCTTTCATAATTACTTACGAAGCCCATTAGAGCTCCAATGCACCATTTTATTTTATTCACACACCATCTTATAAATCTATCATGAATTATCTTCCGAACCTGTGCAGGGCTTCCACTAATTTGAAGCATTTAGTGTATACCAAGGCGGCGAAAGTCCCGGGACATATTTGCTGCTTTCCGTGTGCACTACTATACGCTTGACTATAATGGAGAGAACTATACCCCTATTCACGGCAGCATCCAAATACGATTCTTTAGTGGTCAAACAGAAATCACGTCTTTACCTATATATCCGCTCCGATTTCACCCTGAGAAAGAGAAACTCGCTCAGATTGCGCAAGACTCCGGGAGAAAATTTCGAGATGCTGTGGCTTCTAAACACATGTTATATTGTGGCTGGAGCCGGGCACGGAAACCAGCACCGAGACCAACTCCAGGATACGTAGGACCACCAAGACCATCAGGCCCACCACCACCACCGGGGGGACCAATGCGACCGCAACCCGCTCATTGGGGCGGCCCGCAAGAACCGGCCCCGCCTCAGAACTACGGATTTGATGAACCCTTTGACTCGGCGTCGGTGTTGCCTGATGCTAGAGAAGTAGCCTTTCACAAGGTGAACTACATCGAGAGCGATGTAATTGTGGACGTCAAGGAAGCTGTCAGAGCTGTACCACAATGGATTATACCTAATTTTTATGGACCTGAGGCACCGTGGGGATCGCAAATCTGGAGTGTGATCCAAGATTCACTCGAAATCATCCGATGGTCGGATCGGCGCCGCAAAACTCGAGTTTCTACCGTACAAGACCGAACACAGATTGATGATAGTATATTCACGCTGCAATCAAACGCTTTTCTTAGGGACGATAAGTTCATATCTCGGCCACAAAATCCGGATTTTGAGGTGGAGGACCTTGCCTTACTACCAACCCGGTTATATGCCTACGCGCTCAGAGAGCGGAAGTTTTTCTCGGGAGCCATTGAGTCCTTCTTCAAGATCACAGCAGGGGGTAATCCGTTTGACAGCTTGAAAATTGACGACAAACACATCCGCATTGTTCAATCTGTAGTATGGTCACACTTCCAACGGAAGTCTATAGAGTCCACAACGCTTCTTCAATCACATATGGACCAAGACTTGATCAGGGGCAAGGGAAGGGGGCTTGTGATATTACTGCATGGAGCTCCAGGAGTTGGGAAAACCGCAACAGCCGAAGCTGTAGCGCTGTGGCACAAGAAACCCCTTTTCGTTATCACTTGTGGCGATCTTGGATTCACCCCTCAAGGTGTTGAGTCATCACTTGGCGAAATATTCCGGCTTGCAAACCTATGGGATTGGTAAGATGCAACCATTCTGCTGTTGAGGAACATATCAAGTCTTCTAACCGTACTGTTCTATCCAGTATCTTGCTATTAGATGAAGCCGACGTTTTTTTTCCTATCTCAAAGAGAGACAAACGCTTTACAACGAAACGCTTTGGTTTCTGTCTTTCTACGGTAATATACCCCCTTTGAAGCTACTTTTTATGCGGCAACTAATCGCTACCGCGACAGAGTGTTGGAGTATTACAATGGTATCCTCTTCTTAACTACCAATCGGGTTGGAACTCTCGACGAGGCGTTCAAGTCACGAGTCCATTTGTCGTTGTACTACCCCGCGCTTGGTAGACCCCAGACTGAACAGATCATGCGAATGAACCTCGAGCGCCTGGATATGATTGAAAAACAACGAGCTGGGCTCGCATCACAGAATCAACTTTTCATACGCAAGGATCATATTTGCAAATTTGCAGTCGAACACTGGGATAGACACGCAGAGAATGACGGGGAGGGTCGATGGAACGGACGTCAAATTCGAAATGCGGTCCAGATAGCGGCATCACTTGCTCTCTACGACAGAAAGACGGACCGAGAAGAAGGCGCAGAGGGAATCCCACCAGGTCAGTAGTACTCCATCACTTCCAAATCCTGTCGTCTTGCCATAGTTGTTCTACAAGACACAGCCTCTGAGTTCCCATTCCTCGTCCTCTATCAAACTTCGTGCTCACATACTAATTATCGCAGTTCTCGACGAGCGACATTTTGAAATCGTGGAGCAGACGATGACACTTTTTGAAGGATACATGAATAAGACCAGGGGTGGCAGTGCGACCTTTATTGCCAAACAGCGAAGTGAACGTGATGATCGCTTCAAGAGTCCCCAACCCGGTGTTCCGCAAGACAAACCCTATCAAGCAGCTCCGCCCAGTGGTTATGGAGTTGGAGGGTACATGCCATATCCGAACCGGCCTCGAACTCCCCAGTACTCTGGGGTTCCGCAACCCTACCCAGTGACACAGCACTACCCTCAGCACCCGAGCCCATCAAGCTCTGCGCGGGGGCCTATGGGTATGTCTGCGCCCTATTTAGCGGCGGAATCTGCAGGGCACATCTCGGCCCAGACAGAATTCTACGGGCATGCCACGCACCAGCATCCGCCGGGCGGGGTCCCAGTGCCTCATCCCGGGCAAGGTCTCTTTGAACAAGGAAGGACATACAACGCTGCTGTCCCGCCTCCTTCGGGCATGCCTTTTCCGCCACGGGATGGGTTTCCGGGAAGTAGCGCAAGTCTACAAGGTCATGAGGCCGCTAATTGATACCAGCTCAAGAGAATCAAGCAGAACTAGACCCTAGAAAACCTTACGTCTACTAAATAACAGGAGTCTTGATAACTCGGTACAACACCCTCTGCTGATTTATCGTAGCTGTACAGGGATCCCGCCTGTCGTGCCTTGTCTAACTGCCCTTTAATTACCCCTAGCCGCCGGCGTTGCGTTTTACTATCAGCGCTTCAACTCTACTAAAGCACCGTATTTAAAAAAAATTAGGACAATTACTACTTAGCACCGCCTCTCTATTCTGCTCTAAACTGCCTTTTTTTATTTGATTATACCTTTTTCTTTTTTTTTCTTTTTAAGACGTTTTAAGATAGCCATCCAATATGAGAAGCCTATATATATAGAGGTCAAAATGCTGAACCCATTCAATGCCTCTCTTGTCCGTCGCCCAGCCACTGTCTCTAACAGCCATCCGCCACGTATCTGGTAGGGGTTGCCGTCAAGCTCATACCAGTTACGTAAGGGGCACTTACCAGCAAGTATGATATATGGTGGGACAACGTAGTGTTTAAAATTAGCAGTTTTAAGTGCTGCGGCCCATTCCGGATCATCTTACTATGCTTGCCGCGGCTTTGCACATCTCCCGTGCGAGGTCCCAAACTAATCCTAGAGAGAAACGAGTTTCACCAATATTATAGATATAAGCCTCTAGAATCCCATACCTTGTGATCTGCCGCCGCACGAGATTGAATCATTTCTAGTCATCAACAGGGCCTTCGTTTTGGATCCGTTGATACGTCAATCCGTCGATATAGCTGTTCCTGAAGCTGTGGCTGGCGATTAACGAAGTTGGTAGCCCAATTGCAGCCAACGCGGAACTACTCCTGGTATACAGACCCCTCTGCGCTCGAAGCCGTATGCCCTAGATTACAGTACAAGAAATCCCAAAAGGGTAAGTGATAGACGCCAAGTGGCACTTAGCATTGGCAGTTTCACTCTCCGCGAATTGGCTCAATTTCTACATGGCCTGAAATAGAAGGTACCGTACAACTATTATAGCGCATACCAGACATCTTGGCAACAACCTGGAACGGAAGTTGTGAAGATATAAGCGGACAAACCTCGGATTATAGGCATTTCGATGCCCGCCAGACACCAAGAGATGGGGTTACAACGGTTGATAGGTTGGTTGCCATCGCCAACCTCGAAGGCGTGTTGGAATTGAACACCAAGAAACCTCGCTTCCCTGCCTTCCTAATTAGGTACTCTCGGCCTATCAGCGATTATGCCAGCTTGAGGAGAGGGCCAAGCCAAGCAAGCCAACAGCGAGTGATGGTCACCTGGTCGTTCGGCGTTAGTGAGGTCCTAGCCTAGTAAAACGGGTATGCAAGCTAACCCAGCTGCTTACAAAACACCTATCACACAGGATTATCGACGATAGCCGGAGTATGGCAAGGTTCTCCGTAAAGCTAGAAACACATATTACCGTTAACAGTGGCTGAAGTCCACGTGAGATTGCCTGCTAGTATCGGCTACCGGCGACCTAAATCTTGCGGGTCGAAGGCATGGATTGCCCGGTCTATGGACCAGAAACGGCACGGACCAGAACGTCACGGCCCGCACGCCGAATCTGAAGATATGGCGGATCCGGACCTGATCCTTTGGACCTGACTTGGCATGTTGCTAATCTTAAAGGGGTGCGGAAAGGGTGAGTTGTTAACCGAGCTGTGCCGGCCTGGAGCTATAGCAGCTTATCTATCAAAAGCTACGTGCCTTTTGAGGACTGGCCTGCCGATACTATCACAACCTCCGATAACGTCGCCCGGCCGATTGGGGCGGATTAGGAAGGAGGAATTTAGCGACGGCTGGTCTAATGTAGGGCTCTGTTTTGGATAGCGACAACAGGAGCGTGATGCGAGTCATGATACTGTAGTCAGGACGAGTATAAATGAGCAGACATGTTCTCATCCAGTCTGGTAGTTTGTAGCAGAATCATCGACTCATCTTGCTTCCTGCCTAGCTTTTACAATATTCAAGCCCCCTTCTCCCACGTATTGTCCTCGGAACGCTAGACATGGAGCTCACCAGGTTCCTCGCCTTCCTGGCAGCCGTCCTGCCCCTTGCGTACGGTGCCCCCTCGCCGGTCGCGACCAGCCTCCACCCCGAGATCCTAGCCGCCATGAAGCGCGACTTGGGGCTCGACGCCAAGCAGGCCACTGCTCGTGTCGCCCGGGAGCAATGGGCCACCGGTGTCATCGAGCAGCTGCGTAGCTCAACGGGTGACTCGTTCGCCGGCGCTTGGATTGCCGCGGACGGCGCCACGCTTAACGTCGGTGTTACCGACCAAGCCTTGGCCGCCGGGGTGACCGCTGCTGGCGCCACGCCGGTGATCATGGTCAACAGCTTCTCCAAGCTTGAGCAGGCCAAGCTGGCACTTGACAAGCAGGACATCAGCCAAGCCAAGACTCTCGCCACGAGCTCGGCTGACTCGGGCATCGCGGCGTATTACGTCGACGTCGCGGCCAACAAGCTCGTCCTGGAGGTACTCGAGGGCAGCATCGCCCACGCCGAGGCGATGGCCACACAGGTCGGGCTCGTCGCGTCCGAGTTTGAGGTACGGATAGTTGCGGCGATGCCGAGCACCTTCGCCACGGTCCGCGGAGGCGACGCCTACTACATCAACAACAGCGCCCGATGCTCCGTCGGCTTCGCAGTCACAACCGGCTTCGTTTCGGCTGGCCACTGTGGCACGGCAGGTAGCTCTGCCACTACCAGCACCGGTGCGTCGCTGGGAAGCTTCTCGGCTTCGGTCTTCCCAGGCAGCGCCGACATGAGCTACATCCGCACTGTCAGTGGAACCACCCTCACGGGCCAAATTAACGGCTACGGCTCGGGTAACCTGCCTGTGTCGGGCAGCACCGCGGCCGCCGTCGGAGCCAGCATCTGCCGCTCGGGGTCCACCACCGGTGTCCACTGCGGCAACGTCCGCGCCCTGGGGGCGACGGTCACCTACTCCCAAGGACGTGTCACCGGCCTCACCCAAACTAGTGTGTGCGCCGAGCCCGGCGACTCGGGCGGCTCCTTTTACTCGGGCGCCCAGGCCCAGGGCGTCACCTCGGGAGGTTCAGGCGACTGCACTTCGGGCGGCACGACCTACTTCCAACCCGTCAACGAGATTCTGTCGACATACGGCCTCACGCTGGTCCGGTCTTAATTGGCCAGTTATCGCGGCCGTCGGCGGTGGACGCCAGCTGAGCTGAGGTGGATCATTGAAGCTTTTGGTTTGTTGCCGAGAGACATTATTGGATATCGACCCCTCTTTTGAGCAGGCAGGACAGGGTGGTAGTGATAGTGGCACACAAACATGGACCTGTACCTAAACGTTTAAATAACCAGAAAAAGACTTAGGTTAGAAGGTGGTGGAGAGAAAAGGTGCCGACCACACCGTACGAATGGAAGGGCGGTATAGCTAGGCAGTATAGCTCTGCAGGGACCACGCCACTAACCTTAGCCACTACTAGCCACAAGAATACATTAAGTATAAACAGTAATCACGCTGTGTTGCGGGTTTCGAAGTGATTTCACCACCATGCAGATTTGGCCATGCAAATGCATTCACGTGATGTTACCAATATCTAACAATATTGATCAAGTGCCAAATACACGAATGGTGAGTGTGGCCAGCGATGATTCCGAAATCTCGCTCGCATTCAAAAAGTAAATGTTGCCTAGGTGTGGCCTGTTGTGTGTCGCATCATGGTATCGCCATCTTAGCTCGTTCTTCATCAACATACTGTTGTCTAGGTCGCGGTCGTTCTTGATGCGGGTACCTGTACACTGTAAGTAGCCATGTGTTTCACTCAACTTCCACCGACGCATAGAGCTGTTCAAGTCCACGCCCGACATCGCTGCTACTTCACCGATATCGAATAGTTGACCGCGCCTCATCATTCCATTCAATCTCATGGCTTCCATCCTCCTTGCTCTAGTAGCACATGTTCTCCCAATTATCGCGGTCCCATCACATAGCCGCCATCTCGATTCGCGACAAGCTGTCACTTGGCTGCGTGCCCTGTATTTTTGGGTCTCAAACTTCTCAAAATCCACCAATCACTAGGTATCGATTAGTTCAGTGAGGTGCATACGTATGTGTCCGGCTCTGAAGGTGTTGTGGTTTGATCGCCACGACGCCGAAATACCATCCTCTTACCACAACGCGTAATCTAAAGCAGCGTCACCAGCAAGATCCCTTCCCTGAGAGATAAGAGACTAGGAAAGCTGGGCCACCTCTCGGCGTTCGGGACAGCGATGCAGAACTACATCCCTCTCCGCCCCTTTCTCTATCAACATATCTATCATCGATTCNNANCCCCAGAATTGTGCTACAGCCATCGCCCAGCCTCCGGTCTCAGGCATGTCGAGCCTCGCGCCGTACTCGCACAGCAATCGGAACATGGCCGCATCTTCCTTGACAATAGGATGGCAATCCCGCAACAGTAATTATCTACAATCGGCGTTGAGTCGACCCCTTCGCGGATCAATTCATATTCCGGACTGAGCCGGTTGTGGGAAATATATTTGGAGATCTCACGTGTGCCTCTGTGTATGCCTCATGGCCCACTGTCGATTGCAAAATCGAAAGCATCCCTGTGACCAAACAAGGCGGCGCGTGTGAGCATCTTTTCTCGAAGATGGAATGGTATAGCCTTTGAAGCGTCGTAGTTTGGGTTGGATGCGAGTAGAAGGAGAATCATTGACGCATCGCCTCGAAGGCTTGCTGCAATAAATGCAGACCCGAAAACGTCGCTCCGGATATCGCTCTGGTCGACGTCCCAATCGCAAAACTTCCAACCCCGGGTAATAAGGTGTTCTACATGAGCGCGGCGACCGAGATAGATGGCTGCTACGCAAAGACTTGCCTCTAAGTCATCGGATGAAGGCTCCACTGTAGGCATGGACGAACTGGTGCTCGATGGACAAAATGCTCAAGGCGAAAGGAATGTGCATCGCGATAAATGTATGTACCAATAATGAGCTGTGGTAGGGGCTGGGAGAAGACAACGTGTTCAACAAAGAACTTGAAGTGACCTGCGAAAGTGTGTAAGCAAGCGTCTGAGGGGGGGCTAGGGCTATTGACGACTACCGAGGCGGGGTCTCGTGAGCCGTTTGAAGGAGCGAGAGAGGGCGATGGCCTCGAATATAGCGATGACCAGTTCCGGCGGGAGATGGAGGAGCCGCATCATCGCAGCTGAGCTGGTCAAGATATGAATAGCAGAATGACTCGTCGCGATTCGGCGACATACCGGTCCACAACACTTCCCTGCGTTCGGATGCCGAATATATATATGGCGCGATTATCAATTTATACTTGGATAAGTTCGCCTCTTGTAAATACTGTAGAGAAGCTAACGGTAATGGGCGGGGGAGTTAGATCTTATACTCTCTCAACACACCCCCGCTGAGCCAAGACGAGGTCCCAGGCCAGTTGACCTACAGCCAACAAGGCTTACTTTGCATAAAACCCCTCAAATCAACTAATGAATGCGACGCTGTTCCAACAGTAGTGACCTAAAAGATGACTACTAATTCCGTTAATGCTACGCCTCCTCTCATATGGCAGGACTAAACGTTTAAGATAACCATTGCCGCTGCTCGGAAGTCTCAAACTCGGATATTATAATATCGAACGGACTGGGATGTTGGACAACTATACCGCCCAGGTATTCAGTGGTCTTCATAGCCTCGACCTCGCCAGCGCCCGTTGTAGTCGTACTCGCGCCGTCGTGGTGAGTAGCACTGCTCTGCACGCGTCGTTGAACGACCTATGGGGGCAAGTCACCTGTTCAGCTACCTCTAAAGATTGCGCCCGTACAATATTGTAAAAGGGAGTGGCTCAAGACACTGTACCCACTAGGCATCCCGCGTATCATAGACCCAGAAACCAACGCCGCTCTCTCTTTGGCCGCATTTTTGTGCGCCTCTACGTGAGGGATTGTTGAACCTATGCGTCGTATCATACGTAGGGCGAGCCAACTAGTAAACACTGAATGAGTACATGCAGTCCGCTGTATATAAAGAAGGAACCAGACTGTACGAACCTGCTTCGGAACAATATACTCATTCTCCTCTAGTTCATTATCACTTTAGCGCACCGAGGGACAGGATCCGACCCAAACCCTCCTACATATCATGTGTATCCTCTCGTACAAGTGAGAAGCCACATATTCAGCTGGCCGGCGAACTACTTGATCTTCTGAGACAACTCTACGAGAATGAGGGAAGCATACTGCGAGGTCGGCGACTAGAAGCGAGGCTATTCAGACATAAAAGCTGTAGTTCGCTCGCTTGGCTGAATAGAGGGACCAAGTTCTACCTAGGTTAGAGTAGATAGATCTCAGGACGTACGGGACATGGCGCTTGACCTCATAGAAGATTATTGCAAATGGGCAAATCCGTAATAGAAAGCCGGTGTATATATATCCAACCCCAGCGAATCTGGAATTGGCGCATTTTACAAGCTGTGTATGTAGGAGGCACTCGTCGAGCACCTAGGTATATGAAGAGCTAGCATTCGGTATATTCAGAGTATCTATCCACATTGATAGACTGGCGTTTCGGTGTGCCAGTACGCATACAAATTCTTGTTCCCCTTGCGATCAATTTTGCTCTCTCTTCGCCTCTCTTCTTTTTGCACCTTTTCGGCCTGCCTGTGTTGCGTAGCCAGTATCGAGCGTTGTTGAGACGGGGGTAAATGCATCAAACTGGTTCGGTCGCTTGCGCTCATATTTGCAGCCCGGTATGCCACCGCTGCTCTCTCCCGTTTCTCCCTCTTCGATGATAATCGTGTGTCGTGTATCTCCGAGTCGAGCTCCTCTTTACTCGACCCCTCCTCGCAGTCGGGTTTTATGAGGGGGTATTCTAGTTGTGAAGCCGAGGTTCGGGTTCGACGACGCAACTGAGTGAGTGACGGCCCTGCTTGTGCCGATGACTGCCTTGATATTATTTTACCCGAAGGTAAACGGATCGAGTCCTCGTCAGCCAGCCGTGGCTTTTGAGTCGAGCTCTGTGCAGTCTCCTCCTGGTGCCTTGCGTCAACATATCCCTCGATGTCGCTCTCTCCGTCGCCTTCGGGCTCGGAGAAGTTGTAGAACTCGGCAAACTCGGAGTCCTGTTCAGAGATATCGAATTTACAGTGACCCTTGCCAGTCATGTGCTGCTGTACAGCTTGTACGGTGGCTTTCTCTGTTCCGCAATGTAAGCATTCCCGGTATCCGAAAATAACTAGATGCAGGTATCTGAAGAGAGTATCGAGATCGACTGCTAGATGTTGCTGATTTGGAACAAATAGGCCGTGGGACTTTTGCATGTGTATCACACTGTCGGCGAAGGTTGGTGAGGAATTGGGACAGAACAGGCATTGCCCAGGTGTGAATGGCTGCATGGTGGCGTCGGGAGAGTCGATTGACTCCTTAAAGGATGTGGGTATAGAGTTGGTTTCCGGACCCGATGACAGACTCATTGGCAAAGTTGATAGTGGTGTACTTGTGGTTGTGGTTGTCACTAGCATCAGTGAATTCCAAGAAGTGGTAGCGGTTATTGGCCTGAGTTGAGCTCAAGTCTTGTGATTGTGTTGAGGCGTTGATGATTATATCGTTGATCGGACAGGATTTATTGAATTGGATTGAATTTCTATCTGTTTTATAGGTATATATATACTTATGTAAGTACATACTTACGAATGAGGCAGTGCGAGCGACTACAGCACGAGGATCACGACTTGTAGTGAGCCAATGTAGTTTTGGTTAGCGGATTGATAGGGTGATGATGGACCATGCTAGGCCCTTTGGGGGGCCAAGAGTAACGCGACTGGGACAGTGCCCACTGCGCAGCCACTGGCGTATTGGCCTTGGACCAATGAGGTGTTCGCTGGCTTAGTGACGAGGTATGATTCATAATGAGAGAGAGTGAAGCTCAGATTGTTAGGTTAGTAGGTACTTAAGTATAGGTAGGTAGTGTAAATATACTACTACTGCGCCTCTAAGTAGATCGAAGGTTGAAGTCTGGGGCTTAGTAGGAGTCCCCTATACTTCGTACCACGTTCGCCTATAGTGGACAACAGGGACATTTCGAGCTAACCTAAGGTCTCATACACAGGTGCTCAGCACTGTTAGCCAACTGAAATAGCAATAAATAAAGTAAATAGTCATGGCTTAATTTTGACTATAGAGATCCTGACACGGAGCCCACTCACAATATCTTCGCCTTGGTCGCAGACTTCCAAGATTGTCTTTGTAAGTGGTTAACCTTAATTACCTACTTACTCATACGAAAGTCTAGCGATGATCAAAAGAGCGTCAATTAGGTTTGGTCTTTAACTCACTCGAAATCTTCCCTCTATCTATATATAAACGAAATAATTCTATCGGCCATCTACAACTTCAACATTTCCATCAACAGCCGTAACTGGAAGTTCTCGCCGCCAAATGCCTTTTCCAAGTTGCCAACTTCCTTGTCCAACTCACTATGCAGCGTTCTAATGACCCCAAGGGTGTATTCCAAACTCTTAGTCTTCTTCATGATGGTCAATATTTCCCTCTTCGCCTCATTGCTGAGCTTTCCGTCGAATCTTCGCTTCACTAACAGTGCCCGCAGTTGCATCGCCTCCCCAGCGAATTTCGGCTCTGAATCTAGAGCTTGGATGCAGTGAATGAGAGCAAAAGAGTACTTCCCTTCGTCGAGATCCTCGGCGAAACCCTTCTTCTTGGCATAGTCGGCCGAGGCAAGGTTCTGGTAGTCGTCGCGGATCTGGAAGAATCGGCCGATGAGACAGCTCAAGAGGTCAAGATCAACGCCTGAGAGGTCCTTGCCGACTGGGCTCTCAGCTACCATCATGCGTGTCAACATACGGAACAAGCCCCCAGTTTTATCGTCAACCATTCTCAAGTACTCTGCGATAGACGGGCACAGTGCGTTGTGTGTCCAGTACAGATCATAGCTCTGGCCTACGTAGAGCCGGCGCATCTCTTCCGTGAAGATGTGGAAGCATGATGGGTTCTCTAGCTCAGAGGCTAGCTGTGTCGCCTGGATGTAGAGGTAAGTTGCGCTGTTGACCGTTTGAGCAGGACCATAGATGTCATGCGTCGAGGGCCTTCCCCGACGGAGTGGTGAGCTGTCTTCAAGGTCATCAAGCCTAAGGCACGATTAGAATTTTCAGTACGACATAGATGGGGGAATAATATGCGGAGACTTACATGAGGGAGGCGTTATGAAGCATCTTTACGACTTCCTTGATCTTTTGAGCGGTTTTGGAAGGGACCTTGAGCCAAGTGTTCAGGGAGTCAACCGCTTGATCGCGGAACCCCTTGGATGGAAGTGAAGTGAGGTACCGCCAAGGTTGGAGAACAACCTTTAAATCGATTCCTCGTTAGTCATCATAATCAAGATGTCGCACATTTTTGGTAAAACGAGGATATTATACTTACACCGTCGCCTAACTCCGGTAGTTCCTTATCAAGAGCCAATGAGACTACACTATCAAGTGTGAGTGAGTCTGTGCTTGGCTTTGAGATATGAGCCGACTTCTTGACGCCATTGGACGTTTCTGTACCGTTGCCGTTGATATGTGTACTTCCGTTTTCTTGGGCAACTACGGAGTGGCCGTTCGTCTGAACAGCGTCGAATTTACCAACACCGTGCTCATCAACACCATTGCCGATACGGATGCCAACACCGTTGATGCCCCAGTACATTGCTTCGTCTTCCTCTTTTTGGTCCTCGTCTATCGCGGTTCCATTGATACTGAGGTCAACGGCAGAGTCTTTGCGATGGGCAGTGGCAGGAAGGCCGTTAGCTGTGTCCTTGGGTGGCCACAAGGCAGGGTACTTGTCGACTCCATGCTTAGCTCGCAGGATTTGCAACTCGCTAAAGGTAGAACCTTTGTTGTATCTTGGACATTGGATGCTCCACACCAAGTTTCCGGAAAGCGAATATTGCATGACATCGACATACCTTCTGACATCGTCGCATAGATCTGTTCGCTCCCGAGTTTCCTTGACAACCTTGACGTACTTAGCATTCTCCACGCGAACTACGACGACTATAGTCAGCTATCATCACTTTTAGGTAATATTGTTGGGGATTTTAAAGTGTCAAGGATTTTAGAACATCTCCTATCCTAGAGAAGGATTTCTTTCTCCTGGGACGGGAACAGAGCAGGGGAATTGGCTTCGAAAGCTAGGTACTTACTACGCTCCTTGCAAATCTCCTTAGCTTCTTGTTCAGTACACCCGTGCTCGCCCATAATGACCCAGATGGCATTGACGACATCAGGAAGGCCAGCCCTCATGGTGTCTTCGTATTCTTTCTCGTAGGAGAATAAATCATTTCCCAGAGATGCAGCGATCAATGCCGAAGTAAGGAGCTCTCTTGTTTCAGCAGCTTCTTCATCTGGGATGGTGATAGCGCAACCGAAAGTGACGAGGCCATGCCAAAACCTTAATAGTAGGTTAGAACGGTAATTACACTCGGTTGGAGGGCCAAGCATGGGCCTTGAAGGGATAAAAAACTCACATATATCCCACGTCGAGACATCTGTAAGGGATGTATTCTTCCAATGTGTTGAAATGAACGTGATGCTGCCGTCCACTCGCATATTCTACAAACGTTGCCCAGCTTTTAATGGCGACCATAGCTCTTTCCGAGTCGATGGCCATCATCTCCTTGAGAATTTGAGCGGCAATTTTGCGCTTGCCGGAAGCACCATTGTCTTCAATCTTGCCAGTCTGAGCGCCTTCCTCAAATGCTTGAAGCATCTCATCATTCGAGGCATCTCGGATATCTTTACTGGCAACCTCTATAACATCTTCAATTTGTTAGTGTTTAATACCCACATATTAAGCGACCCGAGACATACCGTCATGAAGAAAAGCGAACTCGTTGGCGTAGCTAATGATCTCAAGCCTTTCTGGGATACACTCCGGTACCGACACAGTCATAAAACTGTATTCCGGATTTAGGCCACCTTTATAAGGTTTTGCCACTGGTCCAACTAAGCGGCGCCAGTCTTCTTGGGCCCTTAACGTACCGATCTCTTCCAAGTCGCCTGCTACGTGCTTTCGGAGATCAATATCATCGCAGAGGCCTTGAGTCTCATACGTGGATGGGTCAACGACCGTTGAAAAGGAGTATGCCATCGTACGTATAGAGAAGAAAGTGGGCTGTGAAACTTGGACTGACGGATGCTGTGGGAGTTGGGGGTCTGAAGAACTCTGGTGAGTATAATATTGAAGGATGTAGACAAAACGACAAAGTGAGATCTGGGTAGGGTTGGGGATGGGCATCTGTCTGTGAATGTCAGGCCATGTGAGCGTCTTTATGCAGTATGGGAGTATATGATCGTCCCCAAAATAGCCTGTGTGAAGATGTCCTAATTGCGATGCTACAGGATAGTCTATCAGCATGTGTAACTTCCTAGAAGGCTCCAACTCCTGCAGTATGACCCAGACGATGACTGCAGGACGACTTATCCATTTACAGAGGTCTTACATTGTCACCAGAACCACCGTCGGCAAAGGTCAACCCCCTTGTAGGGAGTTACATCCTTGGCCCGGCAAAGACAAGCAGGTAAGAGGCGGAATTTGAAGCCAAGATAGTAAGCGTAGATAAAGAATTTGGATTAGGTGCATATTGCCAGTGTTTTCCCCGCCACCCTGATGGGAAGACTCGATATGGAGACCTTGGGATCTCTCTTCCCCCCCCCCCCCGCCACCCCGACGAGAGGTAAGTCATCTCATATTCCTGTTACATAACCAATTTATAGGAACATCTCCTCCTTTGTCAGGGAGTAAAAGCACATCAATTTCTGTCGATTTATGAATCATTAATGTCACCTGCGTATCTCTTAGACTGGCATCACGACCTTACAAAATCTCATAGTCTGGGCCATTTCTAATCATGTCCTCGCTTCTATCTTCTGATTCCCTGTTTAGAGAGTATCTCTCAAGAGATGCATATAAGGGTGTTATTATTATTCTCTCTGGTTTAAGCACAGCCTACGTCTTCGGCTTGGTAATTTACCGTCTCCTCCTTTCTCCAATAGCAAGATTCCCTGGGCCCAAGCTTGCTGCGGCGACAGGCTGGTATGAGACTTACTACGATGTAGTCAAGAAGGGGAAGTTTCTGTTTGAAATCGAAAGAATGCATCAGAAGTATGGTATGTCGCTACGGCTGGGATATCATTCCTCCTGCTGCTCAATGCTAAGTCTTCATAGGGCCTATTGTGAGAATCAACCCTCATGAGCTCTCTATTCGTGACCCTGAGTACTACGACAAGCTCTATGTGGCGGGTTCTGTGCGACCGACTGACAACTATGTCGCATTCGCCAATGGTCTTGATCTCGAAGGTTCCCACCTCCTTAGCACTAGCCATGACATCCACCGCAAACGAAGAAAGCCGTTAGAGCCTTTTTTCTCCAGACTGGGTGTTACTAGGCTTGAGCCTATGGTAGCAGAGGTTTGCGAAAACCTAGTCGTAAAGCGCTTGGAAAGCTTCAAGGGGACCGGAAAGATAGTCAGGCTTGACCATGCTTTTCTGGCCTTTGCAGGTGATGTGGTTGGGAGGATATGCATGGATAATCCGCGAAACCTAGTTCACGACCCCGAGTTCGCTCCAGATTATTTCAATCTTTTCCATACCGTTATCAAGTCGTTACCCCTCTTCATGGCTTTTCCTTGGTTGATTCGGTAAGCGATTGATCTTCGCAGGAATTGTGCTGATTGCTAACTAGCATAGGCTCGTTCAGCTTGTCCCCGAGAGCCTACTGTTGAGGCTGGACCCCAGAAGCCATGAATTCAACAAATTCAGACTAGTACGAGCAACAAGCCTTCATTCTGTGATCGATGTGCTGACTATTATGTAGATGTCTGAACGCCACATAGATGACGCTAAGCAAGAAAAGGCCGCTTCCGGGTCTAAGGATACATCCATGATGGGGGGCCCGGTCACAATATTCCGGCATCTCGTCAATAGCGATCTTCCGGCATCTGAATTGACAAGGGAGCGTCTCTCAAAGGAATCCCAGGTTCTCCTCGGTGCAGGGACCGTTAGCACGGCCCGAACCCTAGACTTCATTAGTTACTACATCATGGCCAACCCAGCCATTAGAGAGCGTCTTACGGAGGAGCTCAAGTCCGTTATGGAGGGCTACCCTGAGAAGAAACCTACTTGGGCCCAACTGGAGAAGCTACCGTATCTGCAGGCTTTGATAAAGGAAGGACTTCGGTACGGACTACCACAATCTATACGGGAAAGTAATTGTCTGGAAAAGCTGACTTATTGAAAATAGCCTGAGCTATGGGGTCATGCATCGACTTCCTCGTGTTTCGCCGCAGCAAGCTCTTCAGTTCAAGGACTGGGTTATTCCACCCGGAGTCCCTGTCAGTATGTCGGCATACCTTCAACACACCGACCCAGAAATATATCCGCAACCATTTGAGTTTATTCCCGAGCGCTGGCTCGAGAATGTTACTCCTCGGATGACGAAGAACTACGTACCTTCGCGAAGGGCTCACGAAATTGTCTAGGAATGAAGTAAGCCAACTCTTTCAGTCGCAAAAGTGACACCAACTGACCAACTCGACCAGTCTTGTCTACTGTGAACTGAATTTCGTCCTCGCTGCCCTGTTTCGCCCTGGAGGCCCAAGATTTGACCTCTACCAGACAGATGAGTCTGATATTGTGCAGGTACATGACCTTGTCATTCCTTTGCCAAGACTGGACACCAAGGGTGTCAGGGCCGTTTTCTATTAGTGAGCTACCTGGGGTTCTATCTTTGGAGATGCATGTGATGAGAAGCGAAAAGCTTAAAATGGTAGATAGAATAGATACATTTCTACACGGTTGTTAGAGGCTGTCTAATTGGAATTTTGGTGTCATCCCATGTATTGTTGAGACCACCGCGGCTACTGCCGATTTGCCAATAAATCCCCGCCGCAAAAAATGGGGGAATGAAACATGGGGGGTGATGCGTACTGCGTATACTGTATACGGTCATGTTTGTAGGTGGCACAGTAAATATGTGGCCCGTTTCTCCGGGATGCGGAGATGAAAGGCTCTAAAAGAAATTAATGCAAAATGCGTAACGGCGAATGAAGTAGGAGAGTGGCGCAGAGGAAAACAAAGACATGTGAAATGTTTCGCAACACAAGGCCCAAAAAAGAAAGAAAGAAAAATACAGCCGCGTGAAGCATATACGGATGAAGTAACGATGGAGGTGGGCTGGGCTAAGAGGAAATAGAGGAAATAGTGGAACTACTTGCATGCTGACATACATGTGCGGCGTAAGTCTAGACGTAGATGCATATAAGCAGCATAGGATACAGTAGCAGAAGGGCACAGTCGTCTAGTAACAAGATTTCCCAACACCGATACCGGGTTTACTACAGAGAAAATGTCACTCATGGGCTGTTGTGAAGCTGACGTGCATACGCGAATACAAATGAAGTAGGTTAGGAATGTCACAGTCACATGGGATACAGCTGAGGGCAGGTCATTCGGAGATAAACTATTCGAGATGGATCGAAGGCAGACAGATAGCTAGCGGAGATAGGTATGCTGACATTCAAAGCGCCTCATTGAATATGTCGATAGCGAAGTAGGATTTCGTGATGTGGGGGTTGCACTGGTGGTGGATGGGGAGAGTAAGCACTGATAAGTGCTACGTGACATCAATTGTATCAAGAATCATACCCAGTACAGATATAGAAATGAATGTTTCCCTATGACATCATTGTCTATATTCACGAGGTGGCCAAGCAAATCATATAGACTTCGGTCTCGTGTGGCCTCTTTCTGATGAACCTCACTTCCAGATATTACCAACAAGCCCCTGAAAATACCCAGAATGAGTTTCGCTCCAATGTAATTACAGATTGTGAAAAGGACCCTTGCATAGAGCAACGCCATTTAGATACTGCAGAAGATGAGGGGTGCGTAAACACCAATTACCTGCTACAGGTGTCTGAAGAATATCGTATGACTAAGACGTTCACTGGGTTATGAGACATTCTTGGGGTTGATGACAGTCATCCCCGCATCTAAGAGGCCCTGATAGATGGCGTGCGATCCGTGCCGCTCGGGCAAATCTGCCTAACAAGGATTCAGGAACAAACAGTTGAAAAGCCGCTAAAGCAGGAAGGTGAGCGCCATTCAAGGTCACCATTCACGTCTTCGTGGGCATCTCGTGATAAGAAACGTGAGATATTATCCATTTAATTACAGGGTTCAATCGCATTCGGTACCAAGGGTGGCCAGATATCTAGGATAGCCTGCCGGCAAGTTGTCTGACACGCAGAGGTCTAGAAACTTAAACGAACCAAGCCTCTACGAAATGTGCAGCAATGGGCATTATACGATGCAAGCGGCGCATTCACTGAGGCGTAGTGGGCATCAAACCAGGCAGTTTTCCACTACTACCTGAGCCCACATTCACAACGCTAGAGCCGGCCGGCAAAAAACTCATGCGTTTCATACTGCTACTTGTATCACCAAAAAACATGCCGAAATCGTCCTCAGATACCTAATAGGGTGTATTATACATACGGCGATAATTAACGCTTACTGCGCCCTTAATAGTGACAATATGTTGAATGGGTCGATACTGAATGCAGGGGTTAAATCTCCAATGAGATCCTACGTCCTCAATTAAAAGCAAATACGGGCTGCACTATACGAGACTTTGGACTTTTGAATTTGGAATAAGCAATAAGAACATTGGAAACAATCATCCTGCAGTTGTTGATTGTTGTCTAACTATCAAAGGACAGGTTCTGGAATCAGACAAGTCATGGCCAACCCGGTCTCACCCCGTTGTTGCTCTATACTGCGGCTCTTTTCGGCTTCTTTCAGCTCTAGTTCTAAAAATTGGTAATGCCTTTCCAAAATTAGGCACGCACAGCCGGCTTCATGTATATCGGCAAGTTCGGCTTAACCCACGAGGTGTAAGCCTTCTGGTCCTGCAACCATTCACGCGCTTCCTCGGCAATACTCATATCAAAGTTGTAGACAAGCTTAGCTAGGATCAGTCGCATTTCAGCGTATGCAAGACTGTAGCAATCGAGTTAGCAAGGAATCTCAAGACGACTGTGGCGTGTAACTTACTTCTGACCAATGCAATTCCTCGGCCCGATACCAAATGGCTGCATCGCGTCCAGCTGGTCCGTCTTATACTTTTCATCGTTCAGGAAGCGTTCTGGAGCAAACTTGAACGGATCGGTCCAGAAGCGTTCGTCGTGATTAATAGCCCATTGGAACACGGACACGATAGTCTGTCGGTTGATATACGCATATCAGTAAACGAGTAACCTCCCGCCAAGAACAGCCACTTACACCTTGCGGTACTGGGTTGCCATCGACTATACCCCCACCATTAGGTGCTACCCTGGGCAATCCGATGACTACAGGAGGATATTCGCGAAGTGCCTCATTTAGCACAGCGAGCATGTACGATAGCTGGTTGACACTCCTATAAAATGTAAAATTTCATTATGGTTAGCAAGCCGCCCTGAGTCGAGACTCGCCCTGTAATTCAATATTGAACTATAAACGCATGAACTTACTACAAAAATGTTAGCGCAGAACCTCTCAACCAGGGGTAGAGGGCAAAAGTGGGGGAATTCTTAGTTTGCGGAGGAGGGCGGGGAATCCTGGTGCTTACCGTAAGAGTGATCTCCTCGTCACTTTGGAAGGTCGTGCGCACTTCGTTTTCTAGCTTTTTCAAGACCTCACGGTTCGTTGTAAGTAGGTATAGTGTACCACATAGTAGCGTAGATGTCGTCTCGGATCCAGCTATAATGATAAGTGAAGCATTCATATTCAGACGCCCCATATCGAGGTTGAGCTCTTCTTTCTTCCTGATAAGCCCCTCGAGGAAATCGGGACGTGAAGCACCTAGTTTCAGTCGTTGAGCGACTTTCTCTTGTATGATAGCACGATGCTGGCTCCCGGCAGCGCTGCGCCGTTTGGCTATCCATTGAATGGCGTCCCGTAGTCCAATACTCGATAACGCTTGCATCAAAGCGCTCTGACGCATGTTGTCCGTGATGATGCGCACCCAAGGATGGTAATCGCTCTGTTCCAAACAGCCGAAGCCTCCAGCGGCGCCAAATCCGAGGTCTCCAATGATGTCGAAAGCGGTCCAGTTCAACCACAAGAGCATATTAAGGGGTGTATTCGGAGCTTTGTCAACATTTTCGCGAATACGTTGGACAAGTAACTTCACATATGAACCAATGATAGGTTCTTGCTCCTTCATTGATCGGTCACTAAAGCCGTGGGATAGTTGGCGTCGCAACAGTGCGTGTTCATCACGGTCCGCATTAATAATGGCAAGTGGTAGGTACGTAAATACCCTATAGAAAAGCTCTGATTTAGGGAATTCCGGCTCGCCAGTCTTCTTATGGCCGTAGATATCACGCCAAGCCTGAGGACTGCTAAATGCGAGCTCATTCGGTGTGAGGCGGACAACCGGTCCATACTGCTTGTGGAGGTCGGCTACGTGGAAGCCCAGCTTGCCGCGCATCAACGAGATGGCGCGCGGGAGATAGGAGACATGATGGGAAAAAGGGCCAGGATACTTGCTCAGCGGGTGGAAGAAGCGGTTGTAAATGGCGTAACCGGCAACATATACCACGCCCTTGTATGCGAAGGGGGATCAATTAGCTGCTATGTTTCTCATAATAATAGTAGATGGAGAGGGCAGACACACGATCAAGAGGCCGATTGCTGCCAAGTTAATAGGGCTACCCAAATGTAGTGGTGCCATATCGTTGCCTGAAATGAGTACTTTTGTGCGTTAAAAGTAATTTGTCGTCTTGGAAAATAAACAATACCAACAACGTTAAAATAAGCAAGGAGGTCTTTGACCTTATGTGCAATAAGCTTGGCGCAATCGGCATTTTACAGGGCTTATAAGTCCACCTCAGTCAGAAAAAGCGGAATCATCCTCCGTCGTTAATTGGAATCCTCCGCTCCAAAGTGACCTACCTAGGTATATCATGATGGTAAGATCCAATGGCTACGTTTCCGCCCGTGCATATACTCAAATACCCCGATCGGCGAGCAATTGGGAAGCAGTCATTGAATGAGAGTGCCGCCGGTAACTGACAATTACTCTTCCTTGCATAATATGCATGTACACCCCCGCACGCCTATCCAGGTGTGAAGGCATGCTGAAGCAGTGGTACCAACACCATGTCATACTGGTATGTGACTCCCGAAGGAGTGATCATTAGAAAAAGCCGCACTGGCTTGCTTACTGAGTAGGCAACTATCACGGTGCATATGATGCTATCTCCATGCATGTCAGATATCCCTTGCTTGTAGTTTTATGCCAAGCCTCATTGCCGATGCATGAAGCAAATGCTATGCGTCGACCGTATATTCCAGCACTTCTCCATACCACTGCCAAATCGCTGCATATGACTAAAAGATAAGGAGACGACATTCTGGCGATCTCGTATCGATGGCAAAACTAGAGTACCAAATTGCGACATCATCTCGTTTGATAGTCGGTAGCTATTACCTATCGTGTACTCCTCTCCTGCAAGGTCAACGCATATCTAGACCCTTGCAGTATATTCACAATGTCCATACTATTTATTTTCAGATAGAGCCTAAGTCCTGAATCATTCCACAATCGTCCGCTCACCTCATTATGAGACACCTACTTTTCTCACGGATTGGAGGTCAAAACATATACTGACACCTGCCTATTCAGGGGGCCTTATGCATATGCTGTTAGCCGTACACATTAGTAGGGGACACGGGAAATCGGGTTATTCAGGCCTTTTATAACAGTAGCCGATCTTTCTTCCTTCTTTAGGTTTTATATAGGTATTTGCCCTTGTTGAAGTATTGCGAGCGTATTCTCGGGCAGCGCGGTGATCAGTGAAAGGTTTATGTTTTATGTAATAGCTGTGTAAAAAGATTAAAGGCGGTATCCTTAGAGAGAACAACACACACATTTTAATACATGGCTATCAATATAATGAAACTATCCTTGTAGAGTTTATTCTAGCTCCAATAATTAACCTGTCCTCAGATTCTATTCGTTAATTTATATCTCCTATGTTTATGAACCAAGACCTTATTTTCAAAGGTCTTTCGTCAATAGCAATACTCTATGTGTAATATCTTATTTGCTGCTAATAAATCTTGATATGACATCCTGCTCATATTAGTTGCCCTATTCTTATTTGTGGTAATTGAGCAAAGTTCTCTATCTAGGACTACGACTATTTAAACATAAATAGAACAATACTACATTGCCTAAAGGGGCAGTAGTAATCCAAGGCCTCGTACACCGAAGATAAGTTAGGAAAAGTCAGCATAAACTTCTATGTATAAGGACAGACTTGAAGATCTAAACCGATAATAACCCTACGCAGATAGAACTAAGTCGTTTAAAGCCGGATACGGAATCACACTCCGTTGACGAAGACAAAAAAAACTCTAGACCTCAAGACTCGCCATTACTTAGACACGGAGGAGAGGCCGGCATTTCACAAGATGCGAGCCTTTAATTACATCATCTACGAGCATTTGGCCTGGAAGGGGGACTTTTCCTCAGCCGCGATTAACGATAAGTTCGACGTGATAGACAATTCCTTCGCCACCATCCCTTTCACCTGATGCTGTGCGGTAAAGGCCTTTCTCGACACGTTTCTGGGAGGGAGGTCACCTTTTACGCTACTGTCTACCAACACCTAAAAGATAGTGAAACTGTAACGGCCTTGAAGGAGTTGTAAAAGACTTATCCCTTATTCTTGTATGTAGGGCGTTAATAATTTATATCATCCGAATAGCTTGGTTGTCAGTTATTAATGTCACTTCTTTCCGGTTTCCTTGCTTTCGTGTGGTTATTTTGGAGAATTAGGTAATATGTATGGTATCGATATACTTCTATAGCTATACTACATGATATGCGGGTTCCAGTCTCGGATGTATCGGATCGTTACACGCACGAATACCGAGGGTCTGGGACGCTCGATATCATGTAAATAATCATATGAGTAAGAAGCTGCAGATCAGATCACCCGCCCAGTACTGTAGAAGGCAGCTAGATCCATATAGCCCCTTGGCTGCATAGAAGATTATTCACATTATAAATGTCCTTCCCCCCCCCTTGTTAAACGAATATTAGGTAGGTTACGACTATTAGGTACGTGTGACAAACAGAAATTGTTCTCTGTAAAGCCTTGCACATAATCTAAGGAGCGCATTCCCTCTGGAGCCCTGTCACACGCACGCGTACCGAGGGTTTGGGACATGCGATGTCATGTAATTACCATAGGTGCGGCAAGGTGCCGATCAGATCCTAGGATCTGCTCTGATTCCACCCGACCCCACGAGACAACCCGCCACTGAGGGTCGGCGCAGTCGGTGATTTGGGCGAGGATATTCAGGCATAAAGACTGAAGTTCGCCCGCCCTGCAGAAGGAGGGCCAGGGATCTACACCCCCTTGGCGGCATAGAAGATTATTATGCAATATTGAATATCATTCCAAGCCCTTGATCTTGAGCCCTTGTCACAAACCTTAAGGCCAAATACAGACCTTAGCAGAGTATTCGTTTTGTTAATAATCCCCCACAGAGTCAAACAGCAGCCATGGATTGTGGTGAAAGTCTTAATGTAGTTTCAAACCCGCGACGGCTGCTATGTGGAATAATTATCTAGAGAGCATCATGGCCAGTTGGATTGCTGCCTCGGCTGAGGCGTAGAAGCGATTTGAATTTCATAACCCATTTCGCCATCTTGTAAAGACTAGCTTCAGCTCCCGGCCAGGGCGATTTGACAATTAATAATTAAATTAATTAGACCAGCATCTCAACTGAGAGCCACTATGCCGGTCTATAATGGCATTGAATCACCTTGAAACCATCGGAGGGCCAGCAGGTGGAAATCGTAACACCATCGATATCGAACGGGCAAGCCAAGCCGATCTGCTTACACCTCAGGTCCAAATACACATGCGAGATGTGAAGAATCGCGGACAGCCTCGGAAGGTACCCTTCACCTGTTGTGTATCAACCAGAAAAGCAATGCGGGTAACTATTGATTAATTATAACAGGATGCATTTAATTAACACCCCCTTGCTCCACTATCTCTGCAAAAAATGATCGAAACCTTGGCTCGAAGAAATATCTCCACCCGAATATTTGTTAACTAGATCACCTGATTAGATTGATAAGATAACTCAGACATGTGGACTGCCCTAACCTTAGGTTGGGTTAGGTCACTGTAGTGGAATTCCTCCTAAAAATAGCTAAGATCCTAATCTACGAGTATGAATAAGCAAAGAAGAGTTTAAGATCCCGCGGCACATCTTTCTACGAACTTCGATTTTAGGTGCCGGCGGCCGTACGAGCCATAAAACTATATCACTGGTATCACCCAACACTCACTAGAAGTAATGACTAGCGAGATATATCCCGATAGGCGATGAGCAAAATAAAGCAAGACTCAATGTCATTGGAACGCAAGAGCTTGATTTTGGTGTTTACGAGGAAGGGAGTAAAACAAACTGGCAAATTTAGTCGAACTACAGTGAGATGAAAACAGTCTGGGCACTGTAATGTTTACCAACGTGGATGATCGAACAATTATGATTTACACAGCCGTTTTCTCCCCCGTCTTAAAGCTTCTATACTATTAGCAGTCCATTACTCGTCGAAAAAGGCAAAGACAAGGACCTAGATAGACTTGCATAGCGGCGGATCCTCGGGCGTGACGTCATCCTGCAAGCCGCCATGAAGAGACGAGTGCTACAAACCGGCAATTTTGGGAGACTCTGCTTCATAATGCACCCGCTTTCACCACCAGGTCTATACGAAAGATTTGCCTGTGTCCGTCGCCCTAGCTTTCATGTAGCGAGTTTGATCAGTCTTTCACTGTATTCAAGATTGGCCATAGCGATGACTTCTTGTATTCAGATCTATCGCAATGGCAGTGTTTTGTCATAGTGAGTAATGCCGAATCTTTGACGAGATGCGTACAAACAGAGCAACAAACAGAGAAACCAATCCACGGCGGCCAGCGTAGAAGGATTATGACATCGTGGCCATGCTACTCGAAACTATGATTGTGGCCTATAGGACGTTTTTCTCTTCCGGACTCTAATACCACAGGCCACCCCACCTCGGGACCCTGCGTCTGCGTATCCTACCTAGGCAGAAGGCTTGACATTAGATAAATCACGCCTTATGGCGTAGCTGCTACTTGTTTTCGGACCAAAATGTACTAAATATATGGAGCAGAGAAACTAATCGTAGACAAGCAACAAACAGGAACAAGTATCACGCGCTTATACGCACAGAACGATTGATCAGAATCTATTCGCGCAGAGTGAAAAAGAAACAACCGCTACGCTTTTTAGAACTGTCTACCGTTTGTCCTGGGAATGACTCAAACGTGCCTGGGACTAAGCTAGGTACGTATGCAATGGTACGTCAGGCTGCAACGGGAACAGCAATCAGGCGTGCCGGATTCCTTCTCCATTACCCAGCAATGGAATTTTTCCGAGAGACGTCAAACTGAACGGGCACCCAACAGTATACGGTCGATTTATATTTACCCCGCAGTGGACAGCTCCCCTGAACTCTCTAAATTTCCACCTTCATCTTACCTCCTATCTGCTATCCGCTATCTCCCAGTAGCACTTCTCACAACTTGGCAGGCTCGGTGTTGTCTGTCCTCAAGATGCTGACGCCGGCCTTCTTTAACACCTTGACCTTTTTTTACCCGATAGGGAACACACCTGCGGTGTCTCTTACCCAGTCCATGCCTCCCGACGTCCCGGCCGACATACTCCTTCTTGGCTGTGGTGAGTGATGTACGAAGTAATTATCTTGTTCACTAGTCACATTGACAGTGAGTTATTTCGCACCAAGATAATTGTGCCTAGAACTAATTATGTCTAGATCTGAAGATGAACATAACCTGCTGTGACAGCCAGAAAGCCGTCATAGGTGAGCTATATTCTCTCTAAGACTGATGTCAAACTCTGACCTCGTGCACCCCAGCCCGTCACAAGCTACTTCTGTCACTCATCATCGACCACAATGATGGCCAAGGTAATGACTATTTGTAGGGCATTTATTACCATATGTACCTTGAATACAAGGCTCTAAGCCTTCTTTGGTCCCATGTCATGAAGTTGTATGAGCTCTCTACTAGCATGGATACTTGGCGGCAGAGTAAGTATGAGTCCTTACTTACGCTCTATCACTCTGCCACACTTGCCGATGTGAGAAACATGTGGGAATTCGATAGTATTGAATGAACCAAAAGGAGTCGAATTATTGCGCTTTAAGCATCGCTTCGAATCTGTGATTAAAGAAGTAAGGAAATATCGTTCGCAATTTAGTTAGGGGATTGTCCTGATTGGTACCTGATTGGTTATTCCAGCTCACCAAGGTATGATTGAAGATCTCAATCCACTTTGACAGCACTACTGGAAGTATGGAAGTACTGAGCTCAACGCGGATATTAGGAAAGCTGCAAAGCATCCCAATCCCGCCCTTCTGGCTATTGACCGTGAGGCTATTATCTACGATAGCAACGATACTCTTCTGGGATTCTATCGTGCCCTAGCTTATGTAACCCTCCGCCCGGATGATCCGGTATCTCAGCGGATTCATAGGCTTCCTCTGCTTAAAAGAGTTGTAACGGTCGCCCGCATGGAGTGCAGTGAATGGATAGCGTCGTTCAAGAAGCACTCTAACAGCATCAGCTTGCGCTTCTTTACCGGAGACGCTATATCCCTTGCGCATACCTTACAACACATGCGCGTCACAACATCGAGCACAGTGATACCGAAATCGTTACGGGTTTCAATTACTCACACTAGATGGACCTGACTATACGACACCTGTCGCTCCTCTAGACTTCGATGTAATCGATACCTCCAACTTGTGTGATTATATTGGCCCCCTGGTACTCCTAACCACAGCTTCACCTTTGCTGCGCAACCATGCGGCGTCCATTCTTTATACCGAAGTCTGGGTTAAAAATAACGAAACTTATAAAGATCTGTTTCCCCACACTTACCAAACCACGCTTCACCACAGCTACCAAGCTATGCTTCACCACATGCTCTGCGGTCATGTCCTATTTCTGTCTACGCTGCTTGATTTGTTCTCAATCGAGTACTGGGCTAATACGTCTTCTACCTCGCTAGGTGACGAGATGATGTTAGCCACGACCACGGAAGGACTACGGCAACAAATGTTCCTCAGAGCTAGCTGGAAGCGGGCAGTCCATGACATCTTCGGAACCATGTCCCAAACAGACCCCAATCCAGTTTGATGCTAACCAGCTTGCAAGCACCCTATATCAGGTGTATTCTTATATGTTTCGCGACGAGGACTACGCACACACGTTTGCTACTCTAAGTCTCGAGGCCCTTTATAAATTCTCACTGGTATGGTATCACCACGCCAGTTTCGCATCATTTCTCCGCCTTGTCCAAACCCGAGTCGCCTGTGACTGGGACACAACAACGAACAAGCTCATGGAACTCGTCTCGAGAAGACGCAACGCCACGATGGGTATGCAATACTTGCAAGAGCTCTGTGTGTACCTCCATATTATGGGGGTCTTTTGTTCCCCATTGGTAAGACGCTGGCTGGAATGACCACGACGTGAGAAGCGCGATATTAGCCCCAATGATGTTTACGGATCCCTATGCTTGCATTACACCCTTAAATAAAAAGTAGGGGGACTTGCCAGACTGGGAGCATATTCCCTTGGTTGTTTGCGTGATATTTAAGATTCCGCGGTCTAAACTCGGAGTGTCTACTGATGTTAGCCGCGGCAAAATTAGTAATTACACCTTATGTCCATTGTCTTCTTAAAGGTACTAGTTCTTGGCAGAACATTTTTTCCTGCTTGTTACTTAGCATTTGGAGATATCTCTACCCGTGGAAAACTATACGATGATTTTTCGAAGTTCCATAACGGAAGATGACGCCTGTTGGAGCGGGACCTCTCCGCTAATTGCGGTATTCTATGTGCCCCCTTTTTTTCTCCTGCTAGAGCCCGGACAAACTATAGTAGCTTTCGGGATCTATAGTACTCTAGATACGGTGGCTAATTTTAGTTCAAAGCTTAGTTTAACTTTAAATGTTTACGAAACGACTATTAATGTTACAGGCTAGCTGGGCTGTTAAGCCTTGAGCCTTAACGAATGCTCCGGACTTGCGCCGGAGAGCTCCATACTAAGGGCCGCGCTACACAAAACCGCTCCAAAATTACCCCGGAGCAGCTATATAGCGGAGACAGCGATACATACGAGCGTATTTACTTCTTTCCTTCTTCATAGTTGAAAATAAACTGTATTCCTAGGTATATAGCCGTTCGACTACAGCCCTTCACAGTTGACAACTTAGCTGCTGTCTATGTTATACGGTACGGACCCAATTAGACACGGTTCCCGGTTGCTACTGGCTTCGCCTAAAAAACTATCGATAATGTTTACCTGTATAGGGGGGATACTTCTTTAATCGCTTGTGTTTATAAAGGGACCGGATATATTATTATTTTTACTAGTCGATTAAACATTACTACCGAATATAGCAGGCTAGCTTTTAAGAATCGGTGTCAGGTTGAAAGGTTGACCTATCCCCTCGTGAAGTCGCAATTCATCTAGGCCAGATCGCTCCCCTGACTCTGTTGTTTCTAGTCTTTACTGTGGAAACTTTATAAAAATTAAGGATCGCGCGTAAGTTACAAATGAAAGATCATGCACTCTGTTAGTATTGCTTCGCCTCTCAGGTTTCCATAGTTTCCCATGTTATAAATGCAATCAGATGTCAAGGCGATACGTATGATCCAGAAAAGGGGCCCAGAAAGCAGGTAAAATAGTGGCACGGACGGCATACTTAGCCAGAGCTCCCGAGTGAGGAATATTGGTAATGAAGTTCGCAGGGAAATTACCGTTCCCGCATAAACACAAAAGTTGCTTGTTGTTTTTAATAAATAAAGGAATCTTAGCTGAATTCTTGTACTCACAATTTGTTCGGTAACATCGGTTCCTTTGCTCACATCATAAATAATAGATAAATGTTAAGTTAGCCTAAGTTAGTAGGTTAGTCAATATTAATAATAAGGCACGTCCACATATCGAAGTATTATAATTAGCACATTTCGGGTTATCGGCTTCCCATGTTAGAAATGGATAGAATACATATAAATTGGGTACCTCATCCATTCGGAAGGCCCAGCCACATACACAACGACTTCAACGTAGGAGTCAGGTGTAAGGGACAGTGTAGAACATAATTGTCAAATAAACTACGACATCAAAGCAACAGCCTTGTACGAAAGTAAGGGTTTTCAGCTCATCTGCATTCCCTAGCTAAATTGGTCCTTTCATGACCTCGCGGGCACAAGCAAAAGCGACAAATCTGAATGTGTCGGTACTTAGTCTCAAGGCACAGGGGAAATCCAACTCCGCTAATGAATAAACGAGTCGACTTTACGGCAGCTACGGAACGCAGAGCCGAAATATCTGCTGTGGAGCGCGAAGAAGGTGTAGTTCGCCTTATAGCTCACATAACCCTGAACCGTCTGCACCATTCTCACAATCTCAAGAGTTTCAATGGCGTTTCCTTCAAGGCTACGGTTCTCTGCCGTCGTAATCTGAAGTGAATACCCGTCCCTAGAGGTCTCGTGATCACTGGGCAACGCCTTCAACCATACCAAAAGGTGTTCGTGATCCAATGGTTTCCCATTGGGAAAGAGTCATTTATGACTCGTAATCACACGGAGCCCGGCATTTACGGGTTCCTCCCTGGCGGATAGCTTCTCATTGATGAAATCGTTCGAACCGACTCATTAATTACACGTGAAGACGGAGTGATTGAAACGGGTCAGTTCTTTCGATCGATGAATCCCGATATACCCACCAGTACTTATATTTTGATACTTCTTAGACACTTTCCCCGTACCATCAGCTTCCCTGGAGTCTGCGAGGCGCTATTGGTAGTATAGGCGAGTACGCCGCGACTCGCCGGCATTGTCGTCAATGGAGACTCATCGAAACACACAATAACCATGCCGTAACGTCATTGCATGGGAGCTACCTAGCTACTACTCAAGCTAGATAGTCTGAGACCCACGAGGGTAGCCCACTTCCTTTGTTCGGAAGATCTCGCCATCTCTTCTAGCGCCAGAGTAAGGGGTCCCTAACAGCCGTCCGACAGACGGAGATCGTGTGCGCGAAATATAGCATCGAAGCCATAGATTCTATGATATGAAACTGTACACTGCAATTTGCACATGGCTTTGAGTAGCTTTATATCGTGCATGCTCCTGTGATCATGGTCGGAATCGGTAGGATCGAGTATCTCTCCCGATATATTGCCTCTTAGGTATATACGAGCAGCGTGTCCGTGTTAGAGTGGTAGCTGGCGCATGCATCCTTCCCCGACAAAAAAACAGTACCATCAGATAGTCAACGAGCAGCACATGACGGTGCAGCGTCTTGTCGTGATGAAACGCCTACTAATGGAACCCTTCATTAATCAGTAAAGGCTAACCTACATAACTAATGAGTTAGGAGTGAAACACTATGGACTTATGACGGAATAGATTCCGCTCACGTGACAGCGATCCGTGACGAGATTGGCGATCTACAAAACGACCTTCCATACTGGCCACGCTGAAGACTAGTTCGTGTCGGACGATGCAACCCTACGAAATCTACCAGGACCATACCGTAATATGACCTTCCATACTAGACAAAGCAGGCTCAGCTAAATCATGCAAACTACAGCATCCACCATCAGCCGCAAGTAGGTACGGTATGAGCACGACAAATAGAATGCGGCTTAATCCCGAGGCCAGCGCGCCGTGTCTCGGACTCTTCGCGTTAAGATAAATAATGCCCGTTATCAAGCATTACCCGGAGCCAAGGGAGTCAAGGCCAAATTCCCTCCCTTTAGCATAATCCCCCCCAGCACGATGACTCTCCTACGCCTGATCCTAGCAACAGCAAGCCTCTACGGCTGCGCGGTCGCCATCACAGCCGCCGACGCGGCCGCGCACGTAATCTTCTCATACGCCGGGACCGCGCACCCAGCGCGTCTAACAACGCTCGCCTCACAATGCCAGCTGGGGGGTGTGATAATCTTCAAGGACAACGTCGACTCCGCGCTGGCGGGGTACCTCGCCAATCTACAAAGCACATACGCATCGGCCGGGTGCGGCGTGAAGGGCGCCCTACTAATTCTCACGGACCAAGAAGGCGGACAAGTAAAGCGGCTCCCGGGGGGTCCGACGCTATCGGAGAAGATGATCGGGCAGCAATCGAACCTAGCGGCAGCGGGCAACACGGCAGGCGTGCAGGCGGCCGCGGCGCTGAAGGCGTACCGGCACAACGGCAACCTAGCGCCTGTGCTCGATGTGTTTCACGCGGCGGGGGACTTCACGGACCAGTACGAGCGGTCGTACAGCAACAACGCGACGATAGTGGCCCAATGCGGCGCGGCGTTCATCGCGGCGCAGCAGGGGCGTGGCGTCGTGGCGACGGCGAAGCACTTCCCGGGTCTAGGGGCCGCAGGCGCGACGGAGAACACGGACGCAGCGCCCGTGACGATCAGTCGTAGTCTATCGGACCTGCGGGCCATCGACGAGGCGCCGTATGCGGCGGCCATCGCGGCGGGGGTGAAGCTGATCATGACGTCGTGGGCGCTGTATCCGGCGCTAGATGCTCAGTATCCCAGCGGGCTCAGCAGCAAGTGGAGTCCACGGGGGAGGCTGCGCGGGGCGCTGGGGTACGGGGGCGTTGGTGGTCACAGAGTGCGATCGGAGGCCGGCGGGCGTGGCGGGGCCTTTGGGACGGATCCCGAGCGCGCCGTCCGTGGCTGTGGCGGCTGGTGTAGATCTCGTCCTCGCGGCGGCCCGGAATGTGACCCAGGGAGAAGCCATCGTTAGCGCTCTGGTGGCGGCGGTGAACTCGGGGTCGCTGAGTGGGTCTGCGTTCTCTTCGTCGACCTCACGGATTTCTTCTTTGAGAAGCACGTTATAAGATATTAGTTACTTAGGTAGCTTAACAATGACGTTAGCGAGCGGCTACATGGTGAGTGTGCTGCGCCATTCCATCTGACTACAGCAGGGTGACTGTGGAGATGAAAGGGGAGGGGGGAGGATGCCAGGTTTATAAAGCAGATATCCCTCTATACGCAGAATAACTCATGACTGGACTTTCGAATATCTCGGCTCTTATGTCCATGTACTTCTTGGAGGGAGCCATATCAGCAAGGGATGACTCTCCGGTTCGTTAGCAGCACACATAACTGCATGTCATTTCCGATTCAGCGGAACCAGCTCAAATAAAGCTGCTGATAGGACAAGACAACATGGATACGCACTCAAGCCCGCATAGTTGGTTCTCTGCTGTCATTCTTCAGCAGTCTATCGCAAACCAACTACGGTACTAAAATAGCCGCCGACAAGGAAACGAGTTCAGTATTAAATATCTTATTTACCGATAGGCTGTATTCAATTGTGCAAACAACCCAGTTCATATCCTATAGGGCACGATGCAAACAACCCATACTTACTTATATAAATGTCTAAAACTAAAGGCCAATGTCTGTGCTTCCTCAAGCTTTCGTCGATCAAAGAAGAGTGAAACTAAATCAACGGAAAGATCAGACCACAAATTTCAATATGAGACACCGGACTGTTGTCGCCGCTATCGTCGGTGCAGCAGGCGTCGCGGAAGCAACTGTATGAATATCCCAACCAGAACAGTCAAACAGAATAGCTAACAGCGCATCAGCCACACGTCAACGAACCTCTGAGCATACGATCCGAACTCCCGGAAGGATACAAAGTTGAGCCTATGACGTGGAGAGGCATCATCGAGGAAAGGGGTCTGGAGGTTTCATTCAGCGGCACGATCGAGGTTCGTTATTTTGACCCTGGGCATTAAAAGCCGGCATCGAGGTCGCTGGTCGTCATGGAAGATGGCTCCCCGGTCTCTAGATGCCTTCTTTGCTTACTAACTCAACCCAATACACAGGAAGTAACGCAGCAAATTCAGGCTGTCAAGAGAGATTTCACATGGGAAAGTCTCCGTCGCGATCCTAGAGTCTCCCTCACCCCTCTCCAGAAGCGTGATAAGGTGAGGTCCCCATCCCCCTCTCTGCCTGAAACCCCCGAGATGAATTATATAAGTCTAAGCAACAAGAGCTAACCTCTCACCCGCAGGCCGGAATCATCTGTGGGGTAGGAGGTGAGGACGTGGCCACCCACGGGCCACTAACCTCCAACGCAGAGGACTCAAGAGACAAGATTTCCCAGATGACTGGGACTTGTGCCGTGGCCGGCGGGCCGCGTGTTTGCTCGGTTATCACATGCACACGGAACGCGGCTGTGTGGTTGTGCAACGACAACACGACGCCCATCGCACCACCGTGCGACTCTCTCGCATCTTACGTGGATGATATCATCGGGAAGTGCGGTCAAGATTACTACCACGGTCATAGATTCTGCAGGGGGCAAGAATTCGATACGGACAACTATAATGTCATCGTTGGTTGGGAGAGTCAATGTTAGACACGCGTTTAAGGGTGATTGGACTGGAACAAGCAGTGGCCCTATCGTGTTAGCGTTGAGTTAAAACAGACCGGCAGTTCACCCTGGCGGCCAATTCCACGTGTTGTATCATGAATGTTCGATTTTTGCCATAAGAATTGTCTACGGCAAGCCACTTTGACTCGGGCAAATAGCGTCTAACAATATCCGAGAAGTAACTGCGAGGCTTATCATGTTAGCCTCCAGAGATCCAGTTGTTACTCTTCATTTCCAGGGGATCTGGCTAATCTTCAAATAGCGTCACGATCCCGTCACGTCTATAAGTGCGCATAATCTCTGCCTTATCTTATCATGTCAGCACTATCCAGCGCTGGCTGCGGATCATTCTAATACGCACGCGTCTTTCGCCGTCTTCCCTTCTTTTCGTCGCTCTCAACCCTATATGGTCGAATTAGCCGACAGGCCGGGGAGGCCAGGGAACTCGAAATAGATCCAGGTATTGACGGCGAGGGCGGGCTGCGCAGCTTGAGGTCTGCGCCGTAAGCCTAGGGCTTTGATAGCTCGTTCGTCTGTAATGATTTGATGCTAAGATTCCCTCAGGCCTTGGCAGATTTCTTGCCTTTCTTCTCCTTTGCGCTCTTGTCCTTCCTGTCTCGTTTCTCCTTCTTTTCTTTCCGTTCAGGCTTGTCCTTCTTCTCCTTCTTAGGTTTCTTCTTTGGTTGCGGCTCAACCTCGGGCTCGACTTCCTCCTCTGACTCCCCTCCCGAGTTGCCGCTGTCCTTAGACTTGGCCTCCTCACTGGACTTCTCCTCAGGAGTTGTCGCTTCTAGTTTGCGTTTCTCACCAATCTTAGAGCTCTTCAAAGCTGCCTTGGCGCGTTCCTTCGCAATCATCTCACTAAGTTTGGTGTTGATCTCTTTGTTATCGGCAAGATCGGCCCGTATACTGTCAACCGTTAGTGTGCTGGTTCATGTTCACGACGCATATGTGAGAATCTCCAAATAGGACGAAGACATATAGGGAACTAGAAAACGGTGAGACGGGGGGTGTCAAGGCACTGACAATCGAATGGCGGCTTCCTTGTTGAGGCTCATTTCGGGCTTCTGAGGAGGAAACTCGATGTTCTTAATCTTGTCAAAGTACTGGCGCACTCTAGCTAGTTCCTTGAAGACAGGGTGCTCTTTCGCATCGACCTCATTCAAGCGAAGCGCCGCTATAGCGAGATGTGGTCAGCCTTCAACGTAGCTCACCTCGGCGAAGAGGATATCCAACTTACAAAATAACATGGATTCAATTGAATAGGTCATGAGCACGTATAGCTTGGCCTTATCGAGAAGAGGTAGCTTAGAAGCAACATCAGCTAGATTATCGGCCAGTGGTTGTAGGGCGTCATCGAGCTGTCGACGGCATCGTCGAGGCGCTCAAGCACGGGAAGGATGTTGGCAGGATCCATTATCACGAGGCCGATCTGGCATGTATTATACGTAGATAGATGGCTTTTGCGTTGAAATGGTAGCGGTAGCGGTAGTAGCAGTGTGTTGTTGATGATAAGAGTTGGATGTGTGAGCAGTACCTCAATGATGAATTATGGCGGTGTCTGGAGGCAGAAACCTTAGCTACACATCTCAGGGCATATACCTACATGTAGGTAGATAGTACCCAAGTACCTAAAGTGATTATGTACATATGTACTGTAGAACGACAGGGGCAGAAGAGGAGCTGCAGTTAACAATTGCGAGCCTCCTATTGGACCGTAACGTATAGACCCATAATATTGTATGTACAGTTACTCAGTCCATGACCCCTGCAATCTGGATGAACGGTTCGGGTAACTGTACTGTACTTGTACTGTACTTGGCTGCAACCATTCGCAACTGGCAAAAATTGAATAGACTAAAATGTTGTCATGAACATCTGAACATCGCGGCGCCTAATCCTGCCCCTCCCCATTCTTATTCCCCTTCTGATTCATAGGAGAGCAACCACGGCCTTTCTAATTTGTATTGTATCCTGTAATTTTATTACACCAAGGTTAGAGTTTTCTTATACAAATGGCCCTCTCTTCTTAGACCAACCACCGTCTCGCCTCCGCCACATACACGAGCATCCTTCTCTGGCTCTACCTGAGATACAGACACATCCGAGCGTGACATTCCTGGCAGCCCGCCGTTCCTGGCCAGGAGTCGGCCTAGATTTCGGAAATGCGATCCATCTAATCGCCGACACAAGTTCCCACCCTGTATTCCCACATCATCCGCCGACCGCTTTCGCGGGCCTGGCCGCGAATACCGTACAGATCCTCGACATGGCCGGCCGATAACCATTCTGTGGGCCGGGGGGCCAGCACGCCACTCTCTTCTTCTATCTCTACCGACGTCATCGATTCCACCGAATCGGCCTCCTCGCACGCGACATCCTCGCCGGCTTTCCGCCGCTCTTCTTTCTTTTGCGACCCACCCCCACTCGTAACCCGAGAGAGACCCCCGACATACAAGGGCGAAAGAACAGAGTTGAGGGAACCCGCGGTTAGGGAGGGTAAAACGGAGAACGGGATAGAGAGTGACGACGTCGTTGAAGGTGCCGCATCAAGCCCTTCCCGGACTACTGCTACTGTTGAGGATATCAACCTCAGCGAAGAACGACCCACCAACGACGAGCCACAACAAGGCTTCAAACCGGTCGCTTTCGCTGCCGGGGAAATCGACGAATCGCGGCCCAGACGAATCCACGTCTTGGGCTTCAGTACACATGCCAGATTTATCGCCCACGCTATTGCGTCCACGCCCGACGTGCCCGTCAGCATCATAGCCCATCATCCCAAAGTAATGACTCGGTGGGGCGAGGAAAAGCGAATGCTGAGTTTATATGATGTCGCGGGCAGGCACACTTCTTCGGTCGAAATACCATGTCCAGAAGCACTCTTGGCTTCGCCACAGAGCCTCAAACGTGTCGCCGACCCGGACTACTTCTTGGACCATGTCATCGTCGACGTCATGTCGGCCGCCGTCCTACCTTCGCTCGATGTATTACGAGATCGCATTGACAGCCAAACCACCATTTGTCTGCTCCAGCCCGGACTCGGCCTGTTGGAGAGAATAAACGAGGGAGTCTTCACAGATCCCGTCACACGGCCCAATTTCGTACTCGGCCACAGTACCCATCTAATAAGCAAGTTCTCCGACCTTCTATATTCTGTGAAGTATAAGGGGCCGGGCGGCCTATACCTGCACGCCGTGTCGAGGTCCGCCGAAGACCCGGCCCCCGACCAATCATGGATCGATGAGGGAAAGCAGCAATCCCAGCACCTAGCGCGGCTGTTGTCCTCGACCGAGATATTGAACGTCACCGGCTTGCCCTGGGATCGATTTCTGGCGCGGAAGCTACCCTGGTTGATATTCTGCTCCGCGGCCGACGCCATATCCGTCATTCTAGGCTGTAAGTACAAGGCCATCTACCACAACCCGCACGCGCGGAACCTGTGGGAGAACCTCCTCGACGAGACGGCGGCCATCGTGTCCCAGTTCCCCGAGCTGACCCCGGAGAAGAGGCTCTACTTCGCGGGGAACGGGTTCCGACGGCAATTGCGGACGTTTCTCGTCGCCATGGGCCCCAGCGTAAGCCCCTGGGTCCGCCGGGTGCGGTTGGGCGAGGTCCCGCCCGTGGATTATTTCAACGGGTACATCGTCCGGCGGGCGCAGGAGCTCGGGCTGGACCACACGCACAATGCCGTCGTGCTCGAGACGGTCAAGCGCGCGTCTTCGCCAGGGCGTGGGAGTTGAGGAACGATGTATTAGGCACGCGCCCGTACATGATGGATAATGATCTGGTCGATGGTGGACAACCACACCCCCCACCAAGAGACATGCTCGAGCTCGAACTCGACGGCTTATAAGTCGAGGCCAGGGACCTCTGACGCACCTGGCTTTCACATTTTGTATATACCAACATACCAGTTGTACATTCATCATATTGTATATGTACAAAACGCAATAGAGATAATCTCACTTTGCCTAGGCATGCCTATTCTCGTCTTAGTTGTTCGGACAGTGTATACAGACAAGGAAATGAACAACGCAATCAGCTAATGCAACGTAATAAAAACTTCACGTCCAGCAGCCGACAAGAAGCCTGTTCATCATATCTAGTTTATTTTTTTAATCATTTTTTTATTCTCTGAAGAGTGGTGCTCTCATACAACAGGTACCGTAGGTAACATCAGTGCCAGCCAAGCATAAGATACGCGATGTACCCAGCGTAGCGACTATCGAATGCAATGCAAAGCAAAACATTCGATTCCCTCTCTCACCCCGGCTTTCTTTCCGCGATGAAAAAGATGGCTGAGCGGAGATGATGATGATGATGACACGACACGATTGATATATACATAACATGGCAGCCGAGGCATGCCCCAAATGCAGTCTAGGATCAAAAAGCCACGCCTTTTTTCGGTACATGACCACATCGGGATGGCGATGGCCATGGCATATTGCCCCATCACAAAATCACTCACTCACTCACTCTCATGACCTCAACCCCATCCTCCGCCCCGAGATCTCCAGTCTACTGGGTCGCAGCCTGCTGGCAAGCCTTGAGCTGCTCGAGGTACCAGTTGCAGATCTGCATGTTTCCATTGTTGTCGTCCATGCACTTGGTGAAGCTCTGGGCGCGCCGGCGCAGTTGTTGGTGTACTGGTCGTTATTGGCGGCCGCGTTGGTCTGCTGGGGAGCGGCCTCGGCAGGGGCGCTGGAGCCGCCGCTGAAGAGACCGCCGATGGCGTGGCCGATGGTCGAGCCGACTGCTACGCCGCTGGGAGGGGGTTAGTCTTCACTTGTCGTTGATGTAGTAGTGGAGGATGGAAGATGAAGAAGGGAGAGGAGTGAGGGGGGGGGGGAAACGTACGCTGCGGTGCTAGCCATCTGACCAAAGAGACCCGGGCCCTGGGAAGCCGCGGGCGCGGCTGCGGTAGCCGTGGGCGCAGGAGCGGCCTGGGCGGGTGCGTATGTCGTCGCGGGACGACTCTGCTGCTGTGTAGGAGCGGCGCGGGCGGGAGCGGTAGGGCGGGCGGTAGGGCGGCTGGTAGGGCGTTGACGAGCCATTTTGGTTGATTTTATGTGTAGTGTAGTGTAGTGTAGTGGTGTTTTTCGTGAAGACGAGTGTGTCGTGAGAGTGAGAGAGAGAGACGAAGATTGGTGTCGTCGTCTTTCGGTTGTTGGCGGGAAAATGGAGATGGAAGATGATGGGATATAAAAATAGGTGACTGACTGGCTGAGTGTTAAATTCGGTTTAGGGTCCCTCCCTCGGCTTTAGGAGGAGAAAAATGCGCAGCGGGAATTGGCTCGGGCTAGAAGCTGCTAGACCTGGGGTTTAGCTGAGTGGTCAATGCTAGAGCTGCTATTGGATGGGATGCCACTGGACTGCGGCATACCGCCTGCCATAATGGGTCGCCAGGGGGTTGACAGTGCCGATCACCGCTGTAGCTTGGTCCCGCGAACCGCCGGGTGAGCTACTTGCGAAAGGTACCGTTTTAACAGCGGTATGGTCATCGTTCGATGTTCATGTCATGATTTAATACAGAATGGGATGAACTTGAAAACCCAATAAATTTGGCTGCGTCTCCAGCACAGCGCATTGAAACCTCCTCTAGCCGAACCAGAAAGAGACGAACCAGCTGAGGAGCATTAGCTCCTCCCACATCGACAAGATGAAGGCTCTCCAACCTTGTTGTCTGCGATCTGCGTGCCGCAGTCGGACTCTCATCATCCCACCACGCTCCTCGCTACCAGTCGCCGCCCTCCTCCCAACAATACCATCTTCCACATCAATCTCGAACGGCCCTCCGCAAATCCGCCCCTTCTCCGTCCTCAACCGCCCACCACCCAATTACCCCGGCCACGTGCCGCTAACAGGCATCGAGCGGGCGGCCCTAGCCATCGGGTCAGGCGTACTATCGTTCCTCGACCCGCGGGCGCGGGGACCTAATCGCCGCGCTCGGCGAAGCGACTGCAACGCCGTACTTCGCGAACCGATTACGGCGGGCAATGCTAGCAGACGCGACAGGGCGACGGATCCTGCGGGACCGGCCGCGGATCACATCGACGAGCCTGGACCTGCCGCGGCTACGCTCGCTGCCTTCGTCGACGGTGGGGGCGACGTACGTGGCGTGGCTGGACCGGGAGAAGGTGACGCCAGACACGCGGGCGGGGGTGCGGTACGTGGATGACGAAGAGTGCGCCTACGTCATCCAGCGGTACCGTGAGTCGCACGACTTCTACCACGCGCTGACGGGGCTGCCCGTGGTGCGCGAGGGCGAGGTGGCGCTCAAGGCCTTCGAGTTCGCCAATACTTTGCTTCCCATGACGGGATTGTCCGTGCTCGCTGTAGCTACGCTGAAGCCTGCTGAGAGGAGGCGGTTCTGGACCATCTATGGCCCTTGGGCTGTGCGCAATGGCCTGCGCAGCGAGGAGGTCATTAATGTCTACTGGGAGGAGGAATTCGAGACCGATGTGGATGTGCTTCGCACCCGCCTGAACATCGAGGCACCACCCGACTTGAGGGATATCCGCAAGCGGGAACGTGCTGAGAGGAAGAGGGCGAGAGAGACTCCCGTGGAGGCTGCCGGTGTCCCGCCTGCTGCTTCCCAGTAGGGTTGGTTCGTATATACCGCTGTAATGATAATCATCAAAAGGAACAGGATACCCGAGAACCTAGGGACGGGTTTTGTATAATTACCCATGTACTGTACTGTACTTGTGCCATAAATCAACATAAATCAATCAGATAGAGATATACCTGAGTAGATAGAATATACCCCTGAAAAGCCTTCCTTCCAGGTAACGCCATGCCATGCCATGCCCAAGCCATGCAGTCTTTCGCTCATCGCCCTTCCAGTCGTCCATCCGTCCACCTCTTACTCTCCCTTTCTTCCTAGGTATTCATTGCTTTTTTCACTCATTCTTCCCTCCCCCCCTAATATCATACGTACCACACCCCTCACAAATCCAACAAGTCATCATCGTCCTCGTCATCCCAGCCCTTTCTCCGATTAACGACGATGCGCTCCTCCTCCTTGTTCTCCGCAACGGCCGACAGCAACTCCTTGAGCTGGGCCTCTGTGACCTTTTGTCGGAGCTGGCCGGTGCGCGCGAGCGTGATGAGGCGGTTCTCGACCTCGGTGGCGCGGCTCTCCTTGACGAGCCGGATGCGTCCTAGTCTATCTGCCGCCTCGGGATGCAGGATCTGGTTGAGGATCGATTGGCGAGCTTCGGCTGTTGGGTGAGTGGTGTTAGTAAGAGGGTCTATAACGAGAGGGTTCGTTTGGTTGAGTACCTTCTTGCCTATGAGTTTGTTAGCAACCTGTTGTTACCTGACGATGACGTAGAGAGGAGGAACTATTGGGACGGTTAGGACTCACTGTCTCTGGGCCTCGGCCTGGCCTTGCCCTCCTGATGCCCCTCCGGAGGATGCGCCGCCTTGCTGTGCTTTGAGCTGCTCGAGGCGCGCTTTGCGGATCTGTGTTGTGTTGGCGATTAGTCGGTCCGGTATTGGCTGAAGGTGGCGTGATAGGTAGGGAGGGTAGGTATCTAGAATCGAAAGCAATGGAGGGGTTGATGCGATGCGCGTACCTGTTCTAGCTCGGCGTCGGCCATGGTGTCGTTTGTGGGGTTCGTCTAGCCTTCAGATGTAGATGCAGATTCCTATTTGATCTGTAGACGAGGTTTAACGGCTTGCGAGACAATCGAATGATGTTGGAGCAGGTATAGTATAGTGTTAAGGTGAGTGAGGCTACCGAGATCAAGGTCTTGGCTGTAGTGGGTTGCGATGCCTAGAAGTTTGTGGCGGGGTAATAGGTGATACAACATCATTCGGTACTTAAGGTACATGTAACCACTTAGTAAGTGGATAAATACCAAGTATCACCATAGCAAGCGAAGAGCTTGTTTCGACGTCGCTGGAGAATAAGAAGCTGAAGAGACATTGTACTGCTCAATTTTTATCCAACAGGTGTCAAGAAGTACCACTAATAACTTCCAACCTCTTATCAGAACCAGTGTCTTCTAGATTTAGGAACTCCTCGCCACAGGTACTTCAACTCAGCTACACCCCAGACTTTAATACACGCTTGTAGAATAGGTGTACATATATTTACAACATATTGATCCTTCATTGGCTTTTCGTCTAATTATACAAATTTATCAATTTAGAGTACAAGCCACATGTGTAACTCTGCTTTACGTGCAAAGTAGAAGGTATAGGGAAAGACAAGATGAGGAATCAAATAACCAACTCCGGACATGCCCCGCTCGACCGGAATATAACCGCCGTGGCAGCCGGGGGTTAGAGAACTCGGTACCTGGATTTTACCCCTGAAATAACCCTGCTGCCACCCACCAAGATCGTATACTATGTAGTAAGTATACCTTAACCCAACCGATATCTAGCCCTCGACGAGCCTGCAGATCTAAAGTGCCGATGCATGCATGCATGATTGGGAATCATGCAGAGATCTACCATGGCACCCCGGATGCGCACGGGCAAATACATGGTAGATATAAATGAGGCCGGGATCGAAGATGGCATGTTGGTTCTCGATCCGGAAGTCGACAGGACTCGGCATGTTGCAATCTCCTGCATCAGAAGTTGCAATTACAGCTTCGGGCATTGATTGGCTTCGCGGTCACTGAGCTGGCGACATCGACCGAGACGGTAACATCGAATGAGAAATCAACATGTCCCGAAGTATACCATCGCTGTTCGTACGTGCATATACACGCGAAATCAAAGTTATGCCAGACTCCGAGCCTCAACGAGAATATAGCAGACGGATACATGAGATCCATATGTTCACTCAAGCCTCGGCGAAGATAAAAAGCCCAAGAAGCCACCGCTTGTTCTGAATCCTCATGCTCAACATTCAACACCAGCATATCTACCGACTCTTACGTATATATCCAAGCCAGTTCCAAGACACTCTTAAACGTCCAACACCCAACACCCAACACCCAACCTCAATCGCAATAACCACAATGCAACTCTCCACCGTCCTCGTCCACGCCCTCCTCGCAGCAGCAGCGGCATTCGCATCGCCCACGTCAAGAGCCTGCCAAGCCTGTAACCTAGAGTGTCCGCGTATAGTAGGCAACAGCATCGGGCTGCCGCAGTTCTGCGCCATCGTCAACGACAAGCCGCTGTGCGTGCCGTCGCCGTCGTGCGGTGGCTTCGGCGGCGGCATCGGGGGCGGCACCACGTGCCCGACGGGGTTCAAGTGCGTTGCCGACGACGTGCTGGGCGGCAGCTCGAAGATGTGTGTCCCTTTGTAAGGGCGTCCTGTTGCGGAATTTAAACCCGTCGAGGTATGTGAAGACTAATCTGTTTAGATTAGATGAGGTATAGACGGAAGGAAAGTTGGTCGTTAGTTGAGTATTGCTAACTCAGCTCACAGCGTGGGAAGTCGATCTCGAATTTGAGATACGAGGGCGGGTATTCGTTTTGGGATGCAGAGCAAGAATAAGAATCTCAAGGGACAATGGGTCGTGATGCCGTAGTCTATCAAGGGACACCACTGCAGCCGAAAAAAAACTTTTGTATATTCTCATCACAAGTATTTTACGAACGCGGCCAAGGGCCGTCAAGAGAAAGCAAGCCAATGCCCCAATTTAAAAAAAAACAAGAATGTATGTCTACACGTGTCAGAGCGAGTGCCCATCAGCTACAGCTAAGATACGACTTGCGCGTCCAGTTCAACCCACACCGAACAGGGACACTAAACGGCTTCCCGCTCTCGACAAAGTTGCCGCGCATGAAGCTCCGAAGCGGCGACTCGCTCGTCATATCCGGCGCAGCGGCATCATCATCTTGATTCCAAGGCCTCCAGCCCTCGTCGTCAGGGACGCCCCAGCGCAGTGCAACGACGGGCGAACCCGTATCCGTCGCGGCGGCTGGCGGGACGGCATTGAGGACGAGAAAAACGTACCCCTCCGAATCCTTGGTACTCGGTCTGTAGACGAGCCGCGGGTCGCGACGGGGCGTGGACGCGGGGAAGTAGATCGGGCTGCGCAATGTGCAGACACTGTCGCTGTCGAGAGCGATCTTGAGGATCTTGGGGTCGCAGGTAAGCGGTGGCAGGGCGACGATGATATGACTGTCACACCAGTATGTTAGGGCGAACGGGGAGTCGATGGCCAGCAGCGGGTCGGCGAAGCTGTAGACGACGCGGCTGAGTTGCGTTGCGGTGGTTTTGCCCCCGTCGCTCTCTTCGGGCGGGAACTTGAGGGAAGATGTCGTGATTGAGCATTCGGTGTGTGAATTCTTGTAGGCGAACGTGATCGAGAGGTAATAGATATACTTTCCGCAGGGAGAGAATCGGAGCTCTAGAGTACTGGTCAGTCATGGTTGTGCATTCTATTTGTGGTATGGGTATCTATACAGACCTCGGGCACAGGCCAATACGTCTTCAGAGTCATCTGTAAGATCTGATACTTTTATTGATATTTGCGTTCTCTTTTCGAGGTCCACGACCTCGAGCTGCGTCGGCTTGGGCATGAATGCCACAAAGGATTCAGTCGGGTGCACGGCACATACGATTCTCGACCATATCAGCGATGGGTGTGTCCACGGTTTCGTCCAATAGGGAGGATGATCTTGTGATATCAATATCAAGCAGTCAGTGTCATCATGATCACCCGAGTCGCTTTCCAGGTCAGACTCGTCTGTGCTCATCTCCCCGGTGGTAGACTCATCGCTAGATTTCTCCGACGAGGTATCGTCATCGGAGAATTCGTCTTCGTCGTCTGATTCTGCGTCCGATTCTTCGTCCGATGTCGCCTCGGAAGATTCATCAGAATCGTCGCCATGTTCGTAGCCAAGCCTTGTTGTCCAGCTACTCCTCTGGGACATGTGAATCACATAGGCAGAACTTTCACCGTCACCCCTCGTCTCGGCATAATGTGAAAGCATTTCCCAGCTTGTTTTGGATGCCGTTCGTAATGTGCTGGTAGATAATGATGATTTGATGCGTTCGCTATATTCACGGTTTGCCTTCTTCAAGTCCAAGGTCCTAGGATCGACGCTCCAAGCAACAAGCTCACTCGTGATGTCATCTTTTGCCCAAGGACAAATTGCCCATTCCAACATTTCGGAGTCCATGGGGAGCGTCTGGCTTGATCGTTGGGGTTGACTATTGGCCTTGAATAACGGCTGTCTTAGACGCCATATCGTGTCCGCTGGGCCATCTTTCGTCCTGTAAGCCACGTCAACCCACAGTTTCTTCCCGCTGAAGCCTACTCCCAGGACCCGAGAAGCGGATAAAATGTCGCTACCAAATGCGCCTTCGAGATTAACACATTTCACGGCGCTGATCTTGGACAGAGATTTCAGCCAGCAAGAGTAAGCGAAAGGCTTCATAGCGACGCACTTGTCCAATCCGTCGGGGTGCGTGATGATGACCTCGCGCCACTCCTCGGAAAAGTGGCAGAGAGACTGATCCCTGAGGAGGTTATCGGGAGAGTGGTCACTAAGCCAAGTGGGCAACGGCACCGCGAAGCTATCATCTCCCTTCCACTCCCGACCTTTAACGGCCATCTTGAAGCCGCACTTGTAGCTCGTGTACCTCCCGAATAAATACGGCACCACATAGCTTTGCACGCGCAAGCAGTTCCAGAAGTTCTTACTACTAATGAACTCTTGGACCGCCCTGGAGACGGCGGGAGATGGCTCATCGATGAACTTATCTCCCAGATGTTGGAACCAAAACGTAGCCGCGTAACGTAGGAAGGCATGTTCTTTTGGAATGGTACCGTCTAGGAATCCGAGATCCATATGTTTAGAGTATCTGCCATACATGAGATACGTCAGACAGTCCAGACCGATCTCTTCGTGCGCGTTAGACGGCGCAACGAAGTACTTGTAGAGCGACTCGTCAACATCCAGGTCAGAAGTTTTCGGATCCTGCTGGAAGAAATCTTTCACGCTTTTATGACAGAACTTAATGATTTGGCTCCGATTTGGCTCCGAAGCATGTTCTTCCACTATAATAAGTGATCCGCAGAGGTCTCGAATGAGTTCTTCTTTTGGCAAGCGAGAGGCACTGTAATCTTGACTTCCGCGCCGAATCGCAAGTGCATCGACCAGTTCGTCGACACACATGGCTTGTTGTGCCGAGCTTAATATGAGGAATATGCGTCTAAGGAGGTATGTAAGAAAATTGAAGTCATCTTCCAAGGATTGAATCTCGACTTACCTCGCGACGAGTTGCTCCATTCGACCCCGAGCTTCGATCTTCGCTAGTGTGCGCGTATAGTAGCCATTGAGCTTCTTCGGGAATATTTTCAATTCCGCCCTAATGTCTGCCTCGCTCGTGAGCTTTCCGAGCGTCTCGGAAACAAATCGGGCAATGAGGAAATTGTTGTCGCATTCGTCAGTCCACGCAGCAAGACATTTGTCGCAGCTGATCTTTGTCGAAAGATAATTCTTAATATCTACTCGTATGTCTTCCGGGCTAGGGCATATTTCCACGGCTTCAAACTTCCGCATAGTCTTCTCGATCTCTGACACACGGCTGGTGAAGAGCCACCTCACCGTTCCGAGAGTTGGTTGATCTATAAGCCATTCGATGAAGTTCAACATCTCCTTTTCATCCTCGCACTCGTCTATACCATCAATGACCAGGTAAATATCGTCGTTACGAGTGATAAGTTCGTGTACGACACTCGCTATGGCGCGAAGATTGTTCAAATAAGGAGAGAACTGCGTTTCCTTCTCGTATAAGTCCACCAGCTTGTCGGATGGTGTTCTGACGAAGGCGAGGAGTTGCAAAGCCAGTATACGAAGCCCGTCGGCAACGTGGCGACTGGAGTTCTTGCTAAATGAATAGAAGAAGTATGCCACCTTCTTATCCGTCCTCGTCAGATGCTCTATTACTGCAGACGCAAGTACGCTTTTCCCGGATCCAGGCTGTGCGTTGTACCAGAGCAAGGCGTTGTTTCTAGAGTCACGCCAATCCAGGAACCGACGATCTTCAAAAATCCAGGTGCATGTATTTTCGTGTCGCAGGTCTGATTGGATTTCGTAGTCGCCTTTGAAGTCAACACCATTCTGGCCCATTATCCATCGCCTAATGTCATTCTTGAGAGATTTTTGGTCGGCATCTGCTCTTGCTTGACGGTCTATATCGGCATTAAGCAAGCCGGCTGCCTGGGAGATCCCTAGATTGATGTGCATATCCTCTTGCAAGTTTTTCAGAGCTTCCTCCGTCTCCTTTTTTAAAGGCGAAAGCAATGTCCTAGGGAGGATACCCTTAGACTTGGAGGATGATAGCACTTTAGACAACTTGTACCAGAACGTAATGATCTCCTTGTAGGAATGTACAAGTCGCGAGCCGAGATCAGGAGACGAGGAGAGTCTCTGGTAGACTTCCAAGATGCCCGCAATCCGCTCCATAGCAGTTACGACAATTTCAAGGTATTCGTCAACTGCGAGGGCCATCTCTAACACGATGCGAGCTCCGACGAACGCTATAGCCACGCCGAATGGGGCCACTTGAGCAAAAGCTTCACATTTTTTCAGCACAGTCTTGAAGATTTCAAGAAAAGGGCTCAGCCGATGAAGTAGTCGATAACCCTTGCCAGTCCGTTTTCGAGCATCAAGCTCCGAGATGGAGTTTTGCAGCTCTTGAGCTGATGCTTCGCTTTGGGGTAGTCCGTCATCTTTACGTGGCGTTCCGGTATGATTTGTGAGCGCCTGTAGAAACGGGTTCTTTGAATCTTCTTTGTGTTTTTGTTTTAGATCAGCCAGAAACTCATCGATCGCGGTGGCAAATGCGCCAGGAGGGGCAGTCCCTCCAGCACCCCTAACATGGTTAAGCGTGGAAGCGGAAGGGTCCATAGTATCATCGTCTAAGGCATTCGAGTGTGGTGCGAAAGCATATCGTGGCAAAGCTTCCATGACAAAGTCAAAGAAGCACGCGTTGAAACACTACACAATCATGTCAAGAAATAGCATGCGGAATAATTAGTGAAGAGCGATTAGGCATTGCTTACTTCTGCTGTGATGCTTGGCGGTGAGAGGATCACCTGTATGTTTGGGGGCCAAATGCAACCCTAGCGGGGAATAAAAGCACCAACAGAACCGATGCGGTATCTCCATATACCTATTATATCTCATACTTCAGCGGGGAATCATCCTGATGACTTCGCTCAACTGCCCACTTCAGATTTAGCTACATCATGTTGCATGAATTTGAATAAGAAATGTCAAGCCATTAAGCGAAGTGAGGGGAGGGTGAAGTAATCCTTCTCCATGAACCATATAACTGATGTGTTGATCTGCCTAACCGATGTAATTATGTGGTGGATTCCACAGCCTGCTTGACGTCCCGACCTGAAAACGCTGCCCAGCCTATCAGAGACGTGATATAATGAAGTGATGAATGGATTAATTAACCCGCATATGTACCTCGCCGATGCAATTTCTTCTTGTCGTCTATTTCACTGTTTACTCCATCCACGACATGACAGCTTAGGTTTCAATAATCTCAGAAATGCCAGAGCAACCTGAACCTCCCGTGTCGACCTCCAAGGGTAGCCAGTTCGGCTCTCGCTGTGAGTTCAAGACCTACCACACAGTTCCCAACAAAGAAGGACGACTTAAAGTCAAGCCGATCGTCGATCCGTTTGAGCATGAAGCCAGGGGTCACGTTGACAATACCTACGCACTTGTCATCAACCGCGAGTTCACAGTCGAAGACCAATCGGCCCCAAAATCCGTGACGCTCAAGATCAACTCTCCTCAGTTGCTCAAAACATTCCGCGATGTTGTCGGGTCGTATCCCTCCGTCCCGTCAGACTTCAAGTCACCCTTCGAGATCAGCAACCCGTTCCAAATGTTGGTCCATTACTGGGAGGAGCTAGACAATTATCGAAAAGAGACAGCTGACAATGAGACGCGCATGCACTTGAACTTACTATTCCAGTTCATGGACAACGAGGTGGGGCCTGAAAGGACGAAGATCATGAACATGATGAAGCAAGGTCAGATTACATACCTCGCGGCTTGGGTAATATTCCGACCAGGCGACATGCTCTACACCACTGTCATGGGACATGGCTGGCTGTTGCGCTGCACAAAGACCGTGTACGAGGAGAACACTAAAATAGGGCCATACTTGGAGGTTCATTGCACATATACAGACCATGACGGGAAAGTTACTGGGAGCGCAACACACAAGATCACGATGACTCAAAAGCATGACTTTGGCGCCGACAACCCTGCAATCATTACTGAGTTGCCAATATTCCCAAGGAAATATGTTCACATTGATGGCCTCGAGGAGATGTTAGAGAATAGAGGTAAAAGATTGCTCGAACTCCGCGGTTGTTCCGTACAGACGTACGATGGGCTGGCGCAGTATTTGAAAGATCCGCCATGGTCCTTTTGGGACTATGATATGGCCCAGGCACCAGCAATTTGGCTGCCATATACGGTATGTATACATCAAAGGGGGCTCTGTGGGATAAATCAGCACTAACTAAAGCCGCCGCAAAGGAAACGGGGAGAGTCGTTCTCGACAAAGCAACCTTCCAGGAAGATCACTCAGCTAAGACGCCTAGGATTACTAAGGCCAAGGCCGAGCTGATGCTCTGCCCTCCATTCGCAATCGGCTACTCGCTCGCCAAGAAGGAGTGGTGTCGCTTCCTGGTAGAGAACCTGCGTCCCGTGCAATGGAAACCCGATGCGTGGGAGAACCTGATCCTGGAAGAAGAACAGAAGCTGGTTCTCCAATCGCTGGTGACCTCGCATTCGTACCCCGAGAATGCGCGGGATCAGCCTGAGCAAAAGGGGAAGGGCTTGGTTATCCTGCTCCATGGTACTCCGGGGTCGGGAAAGACGCTCAGCGCCGAGTCATCGGCGGAGCTCACTCACAGGGCCCTAATCTCGACATCAATGGCCAGCCTCGACACAGAGCGACTGTAAGTTTACCTTATCAGTTCCCCCGAACAAGATTCTCATTCACAGCGCAGATCATTCGTCTTTGAGTACAACCTTCGGCGCCTCCTGCAATATGCGACGCTATGGAAAGCGATCGTGCTACTGGACGAAGCCGACGTGTTCCTCGAGATGCGTGAAGAGAAAGCCGGAAACGCGGAACGGAACGCGCTGGTGGCCGTCTTCCTCAAGGAGCTCGAGTACTTCTCGGGTATAATCTTCCTAACGACGAACCGGGTCGAGACGTTCGACTGGGCGATGAAGTCGCGCATCCACCTGGCGCTGGGGTTCACGCCGCCAGGTACTTCAATTCGACGACAGATGTGGACGCAGGCCCTGGGGACAATACCCGCAGACGAGCTCGGCATCGGCGACGTGGGCGAAGCCGTCAAGATTCTCGGGGATCGTAGCCTCAACGGACGCGAGATCTACAACATGCTAAACACGGCGAGGACGATCGCCAAATTCGAACGCAAGAAGTTGCTTTTGGAGCATGTCCAGAAAGTCCTCAAGGTCCGGGATTCTTTCGATAAGAAGTTGAAGCAGGAGAGGATGAAGTTGAAACAGTCGTTCTCGGACCAGGTGCCGACCGGCCATCAACTGGTGAGAAGGGGTTCGATATTAACGGAGGAGCCAGAGGGATACGAGTCCGACTAAAACCTAGAGCCTACGTAGATAAGTAGTCAATATAGTCGTCTTACGTATTAGATTATTAACCTTGTCACAAGGCGTAGAGGCGCAGGGACTTCTGTACAAGTATATAGTGAGAATAGCCTCACGTAGGTTTGAGGGGACCCCATGCAACAACAAGAGTCTATTGCCTACCCCATACTAAGGTTCGTGATAAACCTTAACCTAGAAGGCTATCAAATGATGAATATGTCATTATTGGTATTGAGTACCTAGATCGTAGAATAAGTAATTCCGCTTCACACAGTCACAGAAATAGAGGGATACTGCTTAGCCTACTGATATAGAATTGAATAGGGAGAAGAAGCACTATGGCTGGTTAGATTATCTAGACTCGGCGTTTATCTCGGCGGGCGTACGCCTCACGTAGCACTACATTTACGCCTGCCTAACAGAACGAAAGCCTGCCGAGTAGTATAAGGGTGTGTCGACAATACCTCTTTCGCTCTGTCAGAACTTTCGCTCCGTCAGAACTTTCCCCTCTGAGTACTGAATTTAAGACATAGCTTGAATACGTGTTGTTGCGAGGGTGGCTCTAAAACACACCTTCGGAGGGCTAGGCTGCATTCTGTGTTCAAGGCTCTTTGATATGCAGTCTCAAGCCTCATGACACACCCATCCTTGACGCTCAAGGCCCAATCTACAATGTCCATCTACTATTGGAGGTATTGTTGGGCCTAGTGAACCGGTGTACGGAAGCCTGCAGCTCCTCTGCCCCATCCTGCATCTACCTGTCACCCGTTGGTGGCTCACGGCGCCTCTGCATCGCCAATCAAAGCCGACATGTTCCACTGCACCATCAGGCGAAGCGAGCTGGCTAGCCAATTTATAATACCTGTCATAAATACCTAGAAGACGTAGAAGGAGCTTCTCGATACAGTCTCAATAGTGTATCTAAAGGTTCAGATTACTGGGGCTAAGCATATTGCTAGGAGCAGAGTAGAAATTAACGGGAGTAAAGTACGCTCCTATCTCTTGTATATAAGTACTACTGGGTCTCTGTGCCCCTAGACCCCTTTTTCTCCTCTTAATCATCCTATATACACTGCCACGGACACTAGTATAGGGCAGGCAATAGACTGTTGATGTTTCACGAGGGCCTTTAAAACACCTACATGTGACTATTCTGACTATATACAGAAGCCCCTTGTCTGCGTGCCTTGCGACATACACCACCACTTACCTGCTCATTTTTCTGTGTGTCTCCACTCCTTTTCACAGTCACAGGCCCAGTGAAACTACACTTCAAGGAGGCGGAAGCAAGGCCAGAGTATTGACTACTGCAGACGCTGCTTATGCAGTCAGAAATTAAAGCTTCTCGCCTTGCTTGAGATCAAAAGATCTGTTAGCTTGCATCTCTTATGATCTTCGCCGCCAATGATAATTGGATATGATATCATTCAACCAAATTCTAATCCTTGTTCCCTCTAGTGATTTGTTGTTACTAGGGAGTGAAGGTGAGTAGGTTAAGCATACCCATCCATCTCTCTTTTCTATCCAATGGCCGTTGCATGATGTATATCCCGATTTCATATGACACATGGGTTTCCTGTCGTAGAACATAGAAAATGGGGCAGTGAATATGTTGCAGCAATCCAGCTGCCTAACAGTATAAGCGAAGCCCCTGGGCAAAGGAATAGTGCTCCTAGAGAAATTTACGCTAAAACCTTGGAATCATGGAGCTTGTGACGACCGCCATGTACTTAGCAGTATCCCTTCGTGATTATATCAAAGTTTATGTTTAAAGTATTCCTCTATTTTGTTGAAGGGCAAAATCAATTGAATAAATTAATATTCTATCAGATACCATTAAGCGTAGCTTCTGCATATTCACTTGTCTTACAACTGGAGGTCTTGGCCAACTAACAATCTCGATATCAGCACACACACATCTAGAATATATTACTTTAAATAATTGGAACGGTACTACAGCGTCATGGCCTGCATACACCACATGTGCAAACAGCGCCGCAACGTTCCATCTTGAGACTCCTCACTTCACCGCCTCACCTCTACCCCTCTACCCCTCTGCTTTTGCTAAATATTGCCCCTGATTCTTCGTTTCCTATCCGGGTAGCAGTACCGTTGCCCATCTACCCTATGGGGTTGTCATATAGGATTTCTGTGTATATATAGACGCTCTAGGACGGCCATCAGGTTTGAAAAATCTACGAATCAAACTATTCATCTCTTAGCCATTCAGTATTCCCTACCCACGTATCCGAGTTGATTCATTTTCCTCTTTGATAATCCCCCAGACACTTACACTCCCGAATTATCTTCTATCATTTTCTCTCTGCCTACAAAATCGGCGCCATCACATCCAGCTGTTCCTCCTCTGTTTCAGCAGTGCGCATTATCCACTCGAGTCGAAGATTATTCAGTCTTTCCACTCCGAAGTCAAATCGAAGCGTGTATAAACCGGGTAGAGCAATCCAAACCCAGCATCGCCAAGGTATTTAAACATTAACAAGTACCAATGTCTCTCCTTTATTCAAGCGTACTGATCGGTTTCAGAATGGATCCCGTCATCCCCCCAGACTTGCGCTCCGCCCAGGAATATCATTTCCCCGAGGAAGATGCCAACGATATTGTTACAACCCTTGGGTACTACAAGGACGAGTCTCGTTTCGGAGTCATATCGGTGCCCATTGAAGAATTCGAAGATTACTGGTATTGGATGATAGAATCATTTCTGAGGACTTCTAATACAACACTCGGTCATCTCGAACGACTAATACCATCGAACCTCCTATTCATCGTGTTAGAAAACCTGGACCTATATTCCCTAGTTAAGTTCCGACAGGCGAGTCTCAGAGCGAGAGAGGTAGTAGGTTATATGCCATATCGGAAATATCAGAGAGTTTTCGAACATGCATCTGGGCTTCTTCGCGCCTTATTCAAATCAGGGCGTGCAACCGAATTTTCTTTATTCGACGTTGATAAGGTACTATGCACAGAGGCTTGTGTGGTCTGCGGCCAATTTGCAGGATTTATATCAATCCCATTGTGGAAGCGATGCTGTTACGTTTGCCTCCGGATAGCCCCGGAGCTACGGATGCAACCACGTGCTTCGGCCGTGAGGAACTTCGGTTTGACAAGATCACAAACAAAGCAACTTCGTCAATTTCCTGTGTTGGAAGGGCTTTACGGTATCGTCGATACTTCTACTCCCCGGACAAGGAAGGGCCTATATACCATCGTTTCTGCCCACCAAGCCTCGACGATCTCCGGACGGCCACCACCACCTACGCTAACACGAAATGAATGTCTCGGTATAAAGTTCAATTACATGGCGTGTTGCCCACTTCCTTTCTATAACAGGAGCTCCGAGAACCCTGTGGCCGAACCCGGCTTTTTCTGTGGGGGGTGTTATCGGGCCAACGTAGACCGCAAGTCATTTTCTTCAGAAGACATGATAGAAAGGCTTTATACGAAAGATGGGTTGCTGAGACATTTTCGGTGGTGTAGAAAAGCACAGATCGTGTGGGATTTAGTCAAAAGAGGCGAGCCCCGACCAACGTTTATTTGATTGATAGTGCTTAACGTTATAGGGGATCTATTTAGTAAACCCAAGCCTTCTGGAGAGCATTAAGACGTATCTGACAGGGGAAGGGGTTTTCTAGAAAGGTTGACTGGATAATTACAGGCCCTAGCAATAATAACAAGCTCTATTAATAATGGGGGGCCGCAGCAAGTGTTTTTCTTGACTTGTTAGGAATGGGATATAACTACGCTAGATTATATGAACCTGCAGTAATTATATATATTTCTGGTGGTATTTTTTAACTTAAAATTTAGCTGCTTAGTTGTCATTGCTGTGTTAAGCAATGCTTAAACGTCTATGTTCAACGTTGACAGATTTCAATCTAGTCAGGCCAACGGCCCCCTATAATTCTTAGATTAGGCTTGCGATATGATTTCTAGGAACCCCCCACCCGCCTAAGTAGTAAGCTGTTCTATATATATAGGCTGCAAAAACTAAATTTTAACCTCTAGAGCGCAGTTAAGTTTTAACTCCATATCTACTCCTTTTAGGACTACTATGCTTTATAGGTTCAATGGCGCTTAAAGCACAAGGATAGATTATTCGGGGAGGCAAGGAAATCGGGCAGGTTGTTAATATGTATAGCACTCCTCTAAGGTGCCAAGAGCGCAAGCATTAGACGCTAGGGAAGAGGGCAGGCGTATTAAGGCGTAGGGCGCGCTATATAGAGCATCCGCAGCATTATCGTTTAATATATGCAGTTTAACTATTCGCTTTTGTAGGGACAGCGGCTGGAAAAGGAAAGACGGATATTCTTTGGGGCGTATAGCGGCGTATGCGCAGTTAAAGCTTGAGCGCAGGGCGCTCGTAGCCTACTATTTAGGACGATTCATGGTATAGGGCTTATATATCCGAGGTTAGTTTAGCTACTTGCCTATAGAGGCGCTGCTATGAAAGATACATAGCGTTCCGCTAAATAAGGATAATTACTGATGATGATGAATCGCCTATCTACTATCAACAACACAAGTTAACACAGACCTCCCCGCCAAGCCCGAGATTTGGGAGTAGCTAGTTCAACTGTGTTCTAATTACTAGGTCGTCAGGGTGCTTGCTAAATATGCTACACTTTATCTATAGCTAGCTAGGCAGAGAAACATATTACGTAGCTATTCCTTGCTGTTAGAACAACTTTGCTTCAATCCAGGCTTTCTGTATCCCTCGAGTTATTCATTGCGGATCATCCGTCAAGACTTCAACAAAACTTTAGAGACTCTTGAAACTACATCGGATTGCGTGTCATTCAAATTCATAGTTACTTAAAACTTGGAGACCTCAGTATTATCACAGACACCGGCTGCATCGTTATTTGAGCACCCGCTCATACATCCCCAACTCTGAAACGGCGGTGTCGGGTTCACATCTCCATCGCAATCCGTTTGCTCAAAATACGTTTCTCTCCAGTTCGAGCCATCAGTAACGACGTTAAAGAACTTGTTGTATTGGTCGGTGCTCATTATATCGACAGCAATGTCGAAATGCCAAGTCTGGCCGTAATCGTTGACCTGATATCGATTTAGAATATTGAGTATGAAGTTGAGCAAGCGGCGGAGAAGACACAAACCTCAGAAGTAGTGCATTGACTGCAGTGACGGCCGCCACTGAGTCAGGGAGCTGCTGGGCACTCATCGATAATCCTGGATTTGAGGGCATTGTTGTGCAGTGCCTCGCCCGAGTTAGAGACTGGGGTGATCCAGAAGCAGATACCGCATGCGGCGCCGGGTCCGCCCGCACCGTTGACCGAGGGATTGGCGCCGAAAGCCAACTGGTTAATTGCCGCCTGCTCTGGGTTAGCAACGAACGTTTCTCCGTAAATAGGATGGCCAACGAACATAGAGGTAACCCGGCCCACCGCCCTGTCGTCCACTTGAGCGCTGACCGTTGGGAAGAGCGTTGACGCCGCAAAATGTTCCACCACCGAACTCGGACCCGGCAATGAACTGCGTAGTTGAGGCAACACCGGTAAAAGGTAGAACATAACCTCTGGAATCCGCAGTAGCGGTGCCGGCAAATGCGGTGGTCAATGCGAGGGCTGTCTTGAGAAACATTTTCGAGTATGAAAATAGGATGTTTGTTGAGAATTGTATAATATAACTTGAAACTAGGTGAGGGACATAGTTTAGACGGAGAAGAGGAAATATATTGTACACTTATATATATATATATATATATATTTCAACTCAAGACTTCGTGTTATAGTCAGACTAACAACATCACGCAGCCGCGCTTATTAGTTAGGTAAGCAGCCCGTATGAAACGACGAAATGGCGGTCCAGTGGTCTCCGCGGTGCTCTACCGGGCATAGTGCCAAGGATTCTATGAACCCGATAGCAAGGCGAAAATGCGGAGAGCTATGCATTCTAGGAAGGTCTAGGAAGGCTAATGCCGCGTCAAAGGGTTAATTAGTGAATCTAGCGCTATCTGGAGATTCAGTTAATCTACGCCGCGGGTGCTCCTTAGGTAATTATCTTGAGCTTTAGCTACAAGTATATCATTACCCGAAACACGTGATTTACACTGACAACACTATAATTCTACCTGCCCAGAATATATATCTATATATGTCATTGACCTATATAACAGTATTCCGAGGAATATTCTGAGGTATTCTACCTAGAAGGCTTATATTCGGTCCGATGGCAAGCTGTAGCTAGTAGATAGCGTAAAATATAGCGCAGTGCTTGTATACCGGCAACCTGCTGTTACTAGCTGACGTTTGCTATCTTAATATAAAGCATTCAGATTATATCGTAAGAAGTACATAGTCGAGTAACAATATTATGGTTGGTAACCCACTAGATTCTTAACCACCTAATTGCTCAAGCCTCCAGATATATATCTAAATTAAATAGAAGTTTGCAAAAGCAAAACATGTCGAGATTAAGGATTGGGACGATGTTGCTGTCGTCAAAAAGTGTTCGTTAAACTTCAGTGTCTACGACTGCAAGGTCATAGATTAAATACTTAATACCCATTTTATAGCGCGCGCTTACGAGACGTATACCGAGACGTCGCCAAGACGGTAGCCCCCAAGTGTACTTGAGCCTCATATATCTCTTGGGGTTCCAACCGAGTTCTCAAGAATACGACGAGAAAGAAGAAAAAAGACAGAAAGAAACCTTAACAGGATTACCAACTATGAGCACAGATAGATCTATGTCATACCATGTTCATAATCCACAGGTTGCGAAAACACGGACGAGATGCTTGGAGATACGCGAATGGCGAGGTCGCGATAAAAAGGCTCTCAGCTACCTATCAAGTGCAAATGGTACATAGTCATCCTGCCTCCGAAGGTAGTATAGTATACACTTACATAACTGATATGTAGCATTGAACACTTCGTACAAAGACCGCTACCAAGTAACTGTAACCAAGCTGTAACCCATCAGGTTCGTAAGCAGTATATTTAACAAGAAAACCATCACATATACTAGATATGTAAATCTCATAAGTTGCAAATGAACTGGTCTTATTATAATAAACAGCGACCTGCTTGGAATGCCACTTTTTGGGGGTATCACTATGGCCGGTAAACATAGTCGGGGTGGGCAAAAGGAGTCAATATTGAATCTAATAGATGACTAGCTCAGGTATGCGTAGCCAGAACCTACCAAGGCAGATTTCCATCGTGTAGTCTGTCAATCTCAAGAAAACGCCAGGGATGAAGAGAGATAGATACATTATGTCCTCAAGAGTCCGAGACGAAATTGCAGAGCCCACCGACGTACCCTTACTTGGCCTCGCGCGAAATTTACAGCCAGAGTCTAGGTAGAGGTAGTTTCGATGAAGCAAGCATCATGTGACGCATGGTCTACCCAACAAAGTAGTTTAGGCTTGTTACTGTATTCATTAAAGATTAAAGTCGTGGGATGCCAGTTAGGGAGCTTCTCTAACCTGGATTAGATAATAGTAATTACACCCGAGGCCAGTGCCACCGGGGGTTCAATCAGTTCATCTCTTAGAGCCTCGCAGGGTCGGCGATCACTGGAGCCGATGGGAGATGGGAACTTCCGAGCACCGTTTATTAGAATCAAGGATGGAACATTGTTAAACTGGGTCGTGAACACTTTTGAGGTAGGTAGGCAGATATGTTGTTGGTGTTGCTGCTCGACGATACATAGTACATGGTTTGGACCCCTGCCACCTTTCACCCCACCACCCGCCACCCCGTCGACACCTGGCACACAAACCGGCACAATTGTCAGGCCTTATCTCTTATCTAGGGTCCTCTCTTGACTTCGTTAGTGTGTCTGTGCTTCCAAACCCCCCACGAGACAGACCATTCACAATAACTTCCACTCCTCCGTCCCTTCGTCCCCTTGCCCGAAGAGACCTGCCAATAAACGAAAATGCAACAGGACGACGCTCGCAAAATGTGAGTTGTCATATTTTGGTAAGACGTTCCTAGTACGCACACTACCTCTTCGCACAGGATTGGCACTGCTCTCCAATATAGTCCTGTACTTGCACCAACACGGCTAGTACCGTCGAGTGGACCTGTACCTAGGGTGGGTGTGAGCTGGTCTCAGCCTATCGAACAATGGGGCGCCACGACCGGGCAGGCTTCCCGTATGCAGCATCCTGGCATATAATTGGCTTACGCTCCATCTCGACTGCTGCCCTAGACTAGCGCCGCGTCGTTCCCAGCTGGATGGTTGATGGCAGATCCCCCGCTCCAATTCTCTCGTCTCGGGGCTTCAATCACTCTCGTCCTATCTCGGGTAGTACTCTTGCGCATGCTCTTGTCTCACTACTGGTACTGTAAGTTGTCGAATGCCGTGTGCTACGTGCACAAGGTTATCACCCACACCCACCTGTCCATGCTGCCCATCCACCACCCTGCGTCCAACCTAGGTACTATACCATCATCATATTAAATTAAAATCGTCCGTCAGCTGACTGCCTTTCTTGCGCTATGCCGTATGCTATACTGTATGTGCCTGGCTATCTAACGGAATAAGGCCGCATATGACGACGTACAGTAGGCAGCACAGCGCAGCGCAGCACGATCCAGCACGATATAGCACACGGCAATGCGATATATCTGGAGTGTGTACTGTACGTGGATTGCATTGTCGTTCCTTCGTGCCTTGCTCACACACTCTTTTTTCAAAAGGGCTCGGGACCTGCCGCTGTGACGGATAAATCACTCACCAGCCTTGGTCGGGTCATCAATTCGCCAAAGGGCCCCTCCCCAGAGCAGTTGTATATGATCGAGACCAGCGAATACTCCCAAACGGCGCTCCAATGACCGCCAATGACCGCAATCACTCCTCCAGCGTACCGCGGATATGGCACATGTGACTAATGACCAGCAACCCTTTTGGCAACCCTACGCTATTGTAGGGCGAACGTCTGGGCAGGCCCATCTACTACGTAGCGGACGTGGGGGGTTTTTGGTCACGACTCACTGCGAAATTTGCGGGCAAGGGCCTTTGAAATTACTGACGGTAACCAGCGAGCCGGGCTCGGCACCCAACCTATGCACTACATGCGCCATTGTAGATCCTGATATGTAGCCGGCGAAGATCGTCATCAATAGTTTTGCTGGACCGCTGGTCACTATTAATTACTTGTTCTTCCTATCGCCAAAGCCAGTTTATTGTCAAAGTCACCATTCTTATCCCGACGGACCTCGCCTACAAGGCCTCTTACTTTGAAGACGACATCGAGGATGGGGACAGTGCAACGAAGTGGTGTGTGGGAACCAATACTGTACAGTACAAGCCCAGCCCTTCAATCTGGGAAAAACGACCACTATCTACAGTAGTGTAAATGGTAAGGAACAAAATGTGCACTTGATTTGCAATGATTTACGGCGTACCTGGGGCCACTAAATAGACATTACTACGGGTGCAGGCCAGACGGCAGCTAGAGCAACAGTCGTCCTTGGCACATGATCGTCTAGGGGCCGGCTCGAGTTCCGATATCCTCGTTGGTACCCAATGCGACGGCGTAGGTACCTACATTGGCTAACTTAAAACCGACGACGACCTCGCGCGGCAGTTTACACAAGCTATGACGACAATACATGCTTCGCACGACTTTATACCGGGAAGTATACTCCTGCGCCATGTCACATGATATGTAGCGGCTGCTGGTAATTTATCACGCACCTAGTCATTGCCGTGGGCAAGCCAATCAGCAACTGCACATGTTCTTTTGCTTGGGACGCCAATAAAGCCCTCATCCTCATCCATACAGACTACCTAAATAACACGGCCAAAAACGCTCGTCAAGCTGTCAGTGGGTAATTAGCGCTGACCGTTGTCTTGGGTCTACAGTACAGTATGTTGGACCCTGGACGGGTATCGATCCCTCGGCATTCGGCATTCGAACACCGCATACCTACATACTATCATATCTTTCAGCAGCATATCTAGTCTCTTGAATATTTTGGCTCTAATTCACTGGACGCGGTATGGTATTCCTGCGACAGGGGACTTTCAAGCCTGATACTCTTGTTTTACAAGCCCTCTTCTCCTGGCATCTTGTTTCTGGTAATAATGCACATCTCAATACGATAGCCTCATATTCATTTAACAATCTTTAGTCTTCGGCGACTACAGTACGGATGCATACTAGTCTATACAAGTCTTCGCTACTTGGAGATCAGGGCTGCACAAGATTCTGTATGACGCCAGATGTGCAAGCCACTGAGAGCTATCAGATGTCATATTAGCTTCAACTATCAAATCGCCGAAATACTCTAAATTGGTCGCTCCACTGCTGACACGGATAGTGCAATCTACTTACGGATTGCGACCATGGTCACTACCCGATATGAGCATTGCCTACCTACTGTTCACGATACTTTTTAATACCACTCTGAGAAAAGACCCTACAGCCTCGGAGTACTGATATCACTACACTATATAGTCTTTAAGCCGGACACCATGAGCACGAGTACCATAGGCTAACATATTCTATCTTTTCCCAGTATACACACGCACACAGACACGCACACACATACATACACAAAATGCCAATCCGGCATTTTACTAACTCGAGGAATACCGATATCTTCTGTGTCCACACGGCGTGTCATTATACTGTACTATTATTTACGTATAATAAGCCAGGGATTCGCTTCTATTGCTTCTAATGAACCCTGTGCATTAAACACCCACGCGTGGCGAACCAAACTTGAGCTGAACCTGGGGTGCGACAAAGGAAAAGGAGTTTATCCCCGCCACCCCAAGGCAAATTATTATCGGCATCCCTGGTTCTGGCACTGCGGTTACAGTCGATCCGGCTTCCAGCCTCGCCTGACTGGCCTATAAGGTACCGTTCCGATCGAGTGAATTGAATTGAATCATGCAGCAATTCTGAAATTGCTTGCCGATACCTGGCCGAAGCCTGGGTTCCGAGGAGCATTTGGGAGATGGCCCGAGAGAGTATGTCTCAACTCCAGGACCACTGGTTTCTAACGCTCTGAGACACGCTCGATTCGAACGTATGCAAGGGTTAAAAGAGGCGTACACTACGGTACTCGACGTACACAGAACCATCTGGATGGAGAATATAAAAGAGCCGATGAATGCTGTGAAACAACCCCGCATAGTACGTAAGCTCACTCGGTGATTTTCTGAGTCGGTCAGACAAGCCCAGCCAGAACTGTATTTGCCCAACCCTACTGGATAATTCTGCCTGGAACATAGCACCAATGGGCTACGAGGTAGTCATCCTCAGCTATGGAGGTATGATGAGTAATCCTCAGCATGGTGTTCTCCAAGTTGTCTTATCTTAGTGATTGATTTCTTATTCCCCAGGAACATCAAACTGTGTTGCCACACGGGGGCAACGCGCAATGGCTAGCTGAGAATAGAATAGTACCTCCGCCGCCGCCGCCGCCGAGCCAATGCAAATCCACACACGATCTTTTATTATCTTGTCCCATTCTCATTCTCCCGGCAGGCCGGTAATTGCCCTTCGGGCTACATACGTGCTAGCCCAAGTGGCTTGAATGCGGCGTAACCCGATCTTGCAGTGCGCAATCGGGAGTCTTTGATTCAAGGAGATAATACTCCCGCCCCTATAGATAGACACGGGGACTTGAGGAGGCGCAACTTCTCTCGACACATGTCACATTTCACCTCTTGTTTAGGCTTAAGACCCGAAGATACACCATCATCTGGCGCTCTTCCCCTCACCGTAATGCCTACTTCTCCTACTTTGCTTTTTCGTAAGTTTTCCCTAAAAAAGGCGATGGGCTGTCCGCCATTGGATTATATGCATGCAAGATGTTGCCTTGCCGCTCGCCTCCCCATGTTTCCTGTGAGCGGAGGGCATGCGGTAGGTAATGCTACAGCGTCATCAGCTATCATTTATTTCAAGCTTCTACTGAAACCTGTCGTAGGATGACATCAAGCGCGGAACAGAATCGTAGATCTTAGCTATTTCATTTCCTTGAGAACTTCAGCTTCCAAGATGATAGGCTCTGCTTTCACGAGCTGTTGAGTCCCCTGCATGAACCTATCTACCCGAATACTATAATTTGCCTGGTAAGCTACGAGATTTGGAAGCATGCCTACCTATATTATAGATCTAGATGCGGGCAGATGAACTCCTCCGGTATCAAATCTTTTCACTGGGTAATTAAGAGCCATTCATATTTATCGTGCTAAGACATGGAATATGCGATATGATATATTGTTTTTCAGCTACAACCTATCACCGCTACTCCTTCTGCCTACGAGCTGTCGTCGGCTCGCGCATTGACTCTTCGAAAACACCCTAGCTTCCGCGAGAAACGAAGCGAACGGGGCAAGTTCCGGGTATCGCGATCCTTCACCCGTATCCCAGGGACCTGCCCGGTTATGCAACACCCTGCCATTCTGCCACAGCCTGCTACAGTATACTAGGTAGTATCAGAAGCTGAATCAGAGGCGAACATTTGACAGATGGCACGATGGAGCACGTGTTGGCGCCCTGGCACGATGCACCGTTGCATTAAGCACTATATTCGTGGCTGCAGCAAAGCATGGCTAGAGATTTAATCGAGATTGTTATCTGGTGTTCGAACGAGCGAAAGGTGACAGGAACTAGTAAGCGGAACGCGAGCAAAGTCTTCCACAAATCATTTTCCTGCCGGATAGGCCTGCTCTGTATCGTTTGAGAAGAGTTCAAAGCATTGAACGAGCGGTCAGATGCTGTACCACTGTTACCTACCCATCGTATTGGAATCCGGGGCTGACGGGCTAGATGCATCAGTTCCCTGCGTATGAGCGTGCCGCGCGGTCTCTCCCTCTCTCCTCCATTTCGCTAGGCTTCAGAGTTCATCAGTAGTTAGATATTAGTGTCCTCGGCAGCTGCTCCTTCCCTTCTTCCCCGCTGCCAGACATCCATGACTAATGCAGATGACTAAAGTAGGCGAGTAGATGCGTGAGAGTCGTTTCTATATTAGCTACCACATCCATGGATGCCGTATGTACCGGCACGGCTTCCGAATGGAAAAGGGCTCCCGGTACTAGCGTACTGCGATACATCTCTCCCTGGTCACATCATGCCCATCGTCGCCCGTTGCCGGCGGCGTCGATGAGATAGGCCCCCCACGCTCGGGACTGTGTCGTCTAGGCGCTTAGTGGCAATATACACTGTTGTAGCTGAAGGTTGCCGGCTGCAACCACACGGGCAAATGAGATAATATAGGTACCGACAATGAGCGAACAGAATATGCAACTCGGGGGTTGGTAGAGGGCTTCTATTGGCTTGTCGCAAGAACCATGCTTCGCTCCCAAATCCGGCACACACACACACACTACACACTACACACCCACCACGCGGCATCAGCATCATCATCATTAAGCGTCAGCGTGATTTGGCATTGTTTCATCCAGTTCAGTCCCCTACCCGTCCACACCGATCCCGCGAGACCTGAAGGGTTTGGCGAGATCGCGACAGGGATCGTGGGATACCCTGCCGACTCTGATATACATGAGGCAGGGGAGGGGACTGCTGCAAGGTATACGCGTGATAAGTTCCCTGGTTCTTGGCCCTGCTGCTTCTGCTGCTCCTTCACCTGCCTGCCTCCTCCACATCGTCTCCGAACACACGGAATTAACCAAGCACTGTATGCCAAAGAGGAGGGAGAAAAAAATAAAACATAAAATATTACCATAACAAAAATACACAAAATAATAATACGTAATCTGCTATATAAGAGCTGAGGGGTCATGATCAGGCAGGCTCTTACCTGGCTAAAAATAGGCCAATCAATGGAGCTCCAAAAAACCCCCCTCCCAAAGGATTTCCCTAGCCTTAAGCCAAGAACTTGCCGTATTCCAGTTTGAAAATATTTACCTAGTTCAACCGCCGTAAAGAAAAAAAATAGATTTCATGTCATGTGTGTAGCCGTCGCAGCTCTCTTTCTGGGTGGGTGTACTGTATGGTAGGGGGGTACACGGGCATGGCACGCTACCTGGGTACATAATGTGGGGAGTAAGTTAATTATACTAGGTAACTGCTGACGGTCCCGAGGGTTTGGATGGGCCGACCCAGAAAGTGAGCAATAACAGCCGGGGTCATGGTGGTGGTGGTGGTGTGTGCGACTCCTTCGACAGAAGGCCTTGACATGGTGCAGGATGGAAGGGGGTCGGTAGGGACCTACACTACCCAACAGAACATGGGTTTTAAGCGAAACGGCTACTATGGGATTCTCTGGGTGGAGGTGAGGGTGAGAAAAAGAGGGTGGTTTTCCGCGAAGGCTGAACGCGAGAACCAAACATGGGGAATCAATGAATCAAAATTGTCATGTCCCCAATTCATTTCAGACGATGCTCTTCGCCGGTTGAAATTCATCAACGGCGATGATGATGACGATGATGATGATGCCGATGATGATGTGCATATTGTAAAAAGGACCATGCACAGGACGTTATACGAGCCCCGTGGGCAACGTCGGCGAAATAGGCAGATATTAATAAGACGTCGTGGTACGATAGAAAACACGGCAACGGGGACGACGAGAAAACCACCACGTGCGATGCTAATTATATATACAAGACCATTATACATCTACTTAAGTAAGAAGCTGAAGTAAGGAAGAAAGAAACAAAAAAAAACCAAAAAACAATCAAGTCACAATGTGCTGTAAGACTAGTATCAGTAATTCTATCACACTGGGGTCATTCCCGTCGGTGTTTCAAGTGTTCAAAACAACAAAGAAGGGTAGTAGTAGAACCTCTCTCCGTCGCGGAGTTAGTCGACAGGTGGACGGAGAGCAAATGCAGATACAGCGAGAACTGCCGTACCGTAATGACTCTATTGAGACACACACCTTACCTACCTACTCCAACTCCGACTCCACGATATGGGTATGCTGCATATCATGCGTGTAACATTCGCGGTGAATCCTGTGTCTGTCACGGCCCTTCCTGCAAGGGTCCTTCCCGGCTTATACATTACATACATACATACATACCTACATATGGACATACCTATCTACCTACATGCGTAAGGTAAGATATGCATACATGCGTACGTACATTACATTACATTACATTACATATTCTCACACCGTGGACCTACACTACCATGCGTATATGTCTTTCCGAACATGGTTATCACCGGTGAGGTCCAGGAGCAGCAGAAAGTCAGCAGAAGTTCCAGATCCACTGTCCCTTGTTCTGTATAGCTACTTACCTAGCTAGCCAGCTACTGATTGTCATCATCCCCCTGACCACACACCCTCTTCCGAGTTATCTCCAGTAATCATATTTCCCAATGCCGAACGGTGGCTGAATTCCCGCATGACTTCTTCGGGAGACGCATGCATGGCCGTAAACTATGTTCAAGTGGCCGTGGCCGTCGTGGAACTGCACATAATACGTGATAGCTGGGCGTTTGGTTCTATCGGGTTAGGACTGGCTAACGGTGCGTCTGCGAGGTCAGGTTTATTGAGCGGGACAAGCCGTCTCAGGGTTTTCCCTGGTAGATGACCGTTGACATATGCATTGTTTCGGCGATGAGTATCTGATGGGGCCCTGGTTGAGCTGTCTTCTGAGCAAGCAGATGCTGCCCCAGCCCGAGTTCTCCTGAACCATCGGGGATTCACGGGCATAATTGTATTTGACCGAAATGACCTGACCGCATAGGTGGTGAGCCACTCAGAGGAACCAAGAAGCCGTTGGACGTGGATGGAGATATTGATTTTACATTGAACTTTGTGTGTATTGGGTATCTAAGCGTGAGAGCAGTCTAAAGTGAAGCTCGTTGATAGGTGGTGCCAACTACCGATCTGTAGTGACTCCTGATAGATACATCTCATGTTACTAGTACATACTGACGCGGCACTAATGCTGGAAACCACCACAACTACATTAGTCACCTTCTGATTATGGTGGAGGCGCTGGTGTTCTGAACCTACTTCATTTCATTGACCGGTTCTGTATTAAGGGTTCTCCAACTCTGGTGCTAGCCGCACCGCGGTAAATACTCTGATCCCGTTCGCTTCCGGGGTGGACCGTGGCCGCGTATCATTTCTGATGAACGGCTACCATCCCGGGCTTGAACAGAGCTTGTCTCCTCGGCCGGCCCGCTGTCTTTATTCTGTAGCCTGACCTTGCGATGTGTGTTGTCAAGACGTAGTTATTTCAAGGGGAACATGGCATTTCCAGTAGATCATGTCCCATTCAGCGGCCATAGCCGGGAGTAAATCCTGGTGGCGGCGGAGGAGCGACGTTGCCAGGGGGCGCGAAGCCAGGAGGCGCCGGAAGCTACCGGGATGAAAGTCGGCAGGGCTGCCGTAACCGCTCTGGACGGGTGGTGGACGAGCTGGTAGGCCGGAGGGTGCAGGTGGTAGCGCGTGGGGTCGACCAGCACCTGGAAGCGGCATACCGCCAAAGGGTGGATGGGGAGGCCCGCGGTGTCCCCCGGGCGGCGGAGCAAAGGCCATGGGCCGCGGGGGAGGAATACCGGCAGCCATAGCAGGGTCGAACCCCCCAGTGGCCATGGCAGGCGGCACGACGGCAGACGGTGGAGGTGCGGCCTGGGTTGGTGTCTGGAGGAGAGCAGGCGGCATGGGCTGAGCTTCAATGGAGACATTGTGCTTCTTGGCTTGGGCGGCGAGCATACGCTCGGCCTTGTCTCCGTGGCGCTCGCCCTTGCCGTCCTTCTTGTAGGCGTACTGGACGCTGACGTCCTTGTTCATGAGGAACTGGCCGTTCATATTGTTGATGGCATCGTCACTCGCATCGAAGCTGCTGTAGCTGACGAAGCCGTAGCCCTTACTCAGCCCGTTGTCGTCGCGGGCAACCTTGGGCGGCGCAATGAGGGTGCCGAATCGGCTGAAGGTATCGTAGAGGATCTTCTCGTCGACCATGGGGTCCAGGTTGCCAATGAACAGCTCGGCGCCGATCTCGAGGGGCTTCTGCTTGTCAGCCGAGGCTTTGTTGACGCGCAGGGCCTTGCCGTACAAGCGGATGCCGTTCATGATCTTGGCAGCATAGTCGGCATCAACCTCACCGTTGAACTCGACAAAGCCGAAGCCCTGGTGCAGCTGGGTGACGCGGTCCTTGGGCAGGTGCACGTTGACAACAGGGCCAGCCTGCACCATCAGCTCCCATACCATGGCATCTGTGGCGCGTTCGTCGATGTTGCCCACATAGACCGTGGCTTCTTTGTCCTGCTCCCTGCGCCAGCCGTCCGGGTTAGTGTCAAGGCGGGACAAACTAAAGCAAAACGAAGTGAAGTAAAGAAAAGAAAAGAGAAGAAAAGAGAGGAAAGATGGGGAGAGGAGTAATAGCTACTTACCAATGCTTAGCACCTGACATTTTGGCAGATTGTTTGAAGTTGTAGTTGCAGACGATCGGGCTGTAAGTTGCTGTATTAGGACGGTTTGTGAGTCGTGAGTTTCCTTGAATGCTTTTGTTCAACTGATGACACGCGCGCGACCGTTGTTGCCAAGCCAAAACGAGGCTACTGTACATACATGATAGAGATGTAGCTAAGGTCACTACGTAGTGTACAGTAATGTAGGTACCTCATTAGAACTTGAACTTTTCTGGAGCAACTTATCGATTGCTTATCGATTATGGATCCACTCCTCGTCGCCCGTGCTTGCCAAGGCTCAAAGGTAGGTACCATTAACTTACTTAATTTTTCGGCGACCAACTTGAGGCTCGTCATCTCTCGGATGTACGCGACCATCACCAACTCACTGCTTTTCACTACATCTTTCTCCCACAACACAACCACAATATTACCTCGGCAATAATACTCAAACACCCATAATATAACACTACTCGGGATTTTCTTCCCTCACACTACCCCCCAACATGTTTGCCCTTTCAGAAGAGTCTAAGGTGTGCATCACCCACCTCTTTGGATGTTGAACAGGAGCTCACACTAGTGCCTTTGTACAGGAGCGCATTGGCAAGATCATTGAGATCTCAAAGGTTGCTATGCACTAGTATGTCCCAGAGCCCACTCCCCGACCATCACTATACAGAGCTAGCTTGTCTAACACGGTTAATAGTGGTTATCTGCCATTGATTCTCTATCTCGGTATGCTTTGAGCCCCTCCCTCGAGCTTTGTACTTTGCGCCCCCTCGATTTCTCGGCGTTTGCCCATCGGTACAGCATACATCCTAACTCGAACCTCCATACGCAGGCTACACCCGCAGCGACCCTCGTCCTTCCATCATCCGGTAGGTCTTCTTCCTATCTGCTACTCCTTGCAACAAGGAAGCCCGCTCACGATGCTTTAGATTACTCTCCCCGCTCTACTAGGCTTGGCGCCTAAGAGGTTATAGGACTACAATCAGATGAGACAACGTGTACACTATATGATAGATATCAAGCAGTCCTTGGTTTGGGGACGGAGGTTACGACAGCATATTCAACTAGAGGACTAGCGTTGGTACCCAATTGCAAGATGGCTACCTTATGCAGGGTAGTCTTGTATAATACAATGTAATGATACACGACTCAAAAACCTAATGGCTCTCGATCGTGGACAAAGAATCCAATCCGTCGCCACATTACCTTGTAACAGGAAAATCATTACCCTGGTAAGTTCTAGAATGCCGCATTTAGTGGGCAAATATTCAATACTCCTTATAACAGGCTTAATATATGTAAGAAGATTTTCATCAGCTACAACTTTGTTTGTGCTCGCATCAATATTTTGAAATACCCCTAGCCCGCAGTTTTGGGGTCGTCCAAAACACCCGCTGCCACTACTGCACCTAATTAATGTACAACCTTGGAAATCTTCGTTGAGGCCAAGGAGGTGGGATGCTAATCGAAATTTGTCTTATCCAGTGAAAACCAGAACGTGTCGGTTAGCACCACCTTCCCCTACAAACAAGCAACATGGACAATGCTCCCGATGCGTGCCTGGCCTGGTGCTATACTTCTCATGGCGGCGTTTGGTTCTCGCTCAAGAAAGCTTCCTCGATAGCTAAACGCCGTCGGAATACTCTTAGCCATCTCTCACCCCACCGCTTGACGAGGTCCTCGCCCCCATCAGAAACCGCGGAGTCCATGAGCTGGTCCTTGGTTCCTTGCGCCCAACTTACCAGCCCATCATTCATAGCCTTGAAGAGCTCACGCATGGCCGTTATCTCCTCGTGCACGCCTTCGGTCACTCCACCCTTAACGACTTGGCGAAGCCTGCTAGTCACCTTGACTACAGTATGGAATACTAGCTCGAACACCCACGCTTTACTCAGAGCTTGTCCATAAGGGCCAGCACGATCTCCGACTAGAGCCCAGTCTATGACAGCGCCTGGTGTTACGATAGAATAGTTTAGAAGCTTTTCAATGATGGTGATGGCGACACCAGGGTGGGCCGACCAGTAACTCATAACGGCTGTAATGATCTGTGCTCTCGCTGCCTCGGATGCCGCGCCAGCGTCAAGAAGCCTGTCTTTAGTACGTTCGATGCAGGCAAGCACATGAGAGAGTGACTTGGACCCAACCCAGCAGACGGCAGTCATGAACACATCTGTACTTGTAACTAGGGGATCAATGGCTTGATCTAGTGCTGCCGAGTGGATACGGTCAATCACAGGTTGTATCTCGTCATCTGGCGCTTTGCGCTTTAAAAGGGCGGCGAGCTCCTTGCCTTCAGCAGAGAAGGGGGTATCTGCTCCTATATTAGCTAGCCGTCTATTGTTGTGAAAAAGGGTAATTTGCTCACGTTCATGGTTGAATTTAAAGTCGGGAGTATCCTGTTCTTTCTCGGGGCCGATTAAGGCTTGATACGGTTCGGGCAATGTTCCCTTGATACGCTGTGCAAAACTCAGGCGGATCTCTTTGTCTAGCGCGCCTAGGATAAATGATTTGCACGGATGCATATCTGGCAGGCCGACATCCTCAACCCATTCCGTCCACTTCCACATAAACCCAAAGTTGCTGAGATGGTGAGTAAACCAATCCAAGAAACGGTGGCTGAGTTCAAGATCGAGACGATGGCTATTCTGGTAGCAGTAACGGATTGCACGGCCAAGGCTTGGAGCAATAGCTGCCGGGGCTATCTTGCAGGCTTCTGTCAATACTGAGTGATAATAGACAAGTTTGTGCTCTGGGGTAGGTAGTTGGTATAGCTGCGAGAAGACGGCATCCACGGCAACATCTTCTGGTTTCCAAGACGAGCGATCGCCGTCCACATCACGAAGCCGATCAAATGGGGTCGCACGTTTGATAAAGGTACCTGGAGCAAAGTAGCAATCTGCATCGATGAGGAAGCGAGCTGTCACATTGCGATTGAAGTGAAGGACGTTGATGGTGTCGAGTAAGACATCTCGGATCACAGACGATGCGATACTGCTAACGGGTGGGACAGATTCCACGTCCTGGTGAATATAGACAGAATAGTAGATCTCAGGGAACAAAGGACGTGGCCCAGTGGTAACTTTGTCTGGAAGAGATATGGTTGGCAGGGTATGCTTTTGAGCGTTATCCAGCTTCTCTTGTTGCTCAATCTCTTCAAGCGGCATCTGCCATGGTCTCGGCAGGCAGGATAGGGGCCAGCCGTTGGCCGCCTCGTTCTGAAGCTGCTTCTGAAGCAGACTGATTAGGCTCATATTGGCTACCGGACTCTCGGATCCCTGTTCGGGATGGTACGGATCGATGAGGACCTGTAGCGCGTGAGGCTCTGACGCAATTATGTCGGTCTTGTCCATAAGCTCGGCAGCTTTCTGTTGCGACTGCGTAGAAGGTGCAGCAGCCAAGATGTAGGGTATCGTGAGGAGGATGATCTTGACAAGCTCGGTTCCAATGGTCTAATAGGCTGTTATCAGTGGAAAGGAGACGGCGGGCTGGGAATTGGGGGTCTGGACTTACATCATCCGACTCGCAGTTTGTAGATCAACAGCACGGCTGAATAACTCATCTAGCACGAGGAACAAGCCGTCGCCGTCCAGACAACTCTGCAAGCACGCCAGAAACTTGAGGTAAAGTTTTACATCGCGCCACTCGCCCTCCTTTACCCTCTCCTCGGTCGCAGTCGTGATACGCGTAAGCAGTGCGCCGAGGATTTCGGGTTTCAGCGAGTTGACGACTAAGACAACGGCGGCGACGAAGGGGGTTTTGAGTGGCTGCTCGAGCACCATCTGTGGCACTAGGTCCAGGAAGCTTGTCTGCAGCTCCTGGTCATCGTAGCCGTCGGCAATGGCTTGCGCAATGGATTGGACTTCCTCGTGCCAACGACGGAGGGGAGACTCGGCTAAGCCTAGGAGCTGTTTTCGTATGCGGACAGGGAGCGGCGCCTCAAAGCGGCGCCGCTGTGGTCGGCGATCGTACTCGTCATCGTCTGAATCAGGCCCGTCAGCAACTTTCGATCTCTTCGGTTTCTCGCGAACGGCGCAAGACAGTACCGGTAAAAGGACGTAGCTGGAGATGGGCTTGGAGATGGAGATGGAGCTGACACCAAAGCCGAAGCCGAAGCACTTAGTATCTAACAATACACTTACCGCGATACCTCCTCTTACGGTTGAAACCGCCGGACTGTCTGCGATCGTGGTCGGCCATATGGATTGAGTGATTGACAGACTAAAGAGAGCAGAATGTTAGGCTGGTGTGTTCTAATAGATGATGAGGCTGGAGCCTACAATAGACAGGTATTTCTCGTGGTGTGGGTGGTAACACTGATCGGAGTCGCGCAGTGCTGAGGTTGGTATGTAGACTCGAGCTCAAGGTACCGAAGTACCTCCCAAGATTCAAATCTAAGGTTCTGTCTGTAGCGAAAGCTTGACGTGACGCGCGCTGTGCACGGACCCACCTTGTAAAATGTGTGTACCTACCTCGTACCCCTACCGACAATGGTACCTACTGCGTAGATATGGATTGACAAACGAAGAACACTGAGATGCACCTCGAATGGGAACCTTGGAAGTTTTAAGGTGTGTTTATCACTAGTAGTACAGAACGTCTACTTTTATTCAGCTACATGTCACTGTTTATATCTCACATAGCGATTCGAAATGAAAGATGGATAATGTCTGTGTCTCTTAGGCCAAGACTGCTTCTGTTTACCATGCTGCGGCCAAGCAGTTGAGCCATAGTGTGTTTGGGCATCTCATCAGACAGCCGGCCTGGTGTTTTTGTCCCTTTTTGTCCCTTCCCACTCGCGTCAAATGCGAGTATGCCGTCCGATGCAAAAGAAATCTTTTGGAGTATCCGATTTTCCCCCGAGGGCGCACATCTGGATTTCCGCAACCATGATGACAACGATAAGTCCTGTCAAATGGAATATCAATGCATCCTTCTCACGCAACGCCCTTGGGTCCTACCCTTGGCCGCAGCCCTCTCATCCAACAAAATATACGCCACAATCCCCGTCACCCCTCTTGCAACATGTATGTAGGGCTATTGCGAGAGGCTACATCAAGGGGATACAGCCGTCTCATTGTCGTTCCACCACAAGGACAAAGCGAATAATCGAACAAGATAGTAAAAGCAAATGCCGTCTCAGCCATGCATAGAAACAAAAGACCAGGAACGCGGGGCCAATCCCGCGTGTGCCGGTCACTAATCTACGCATCGTACGGCTGTCCCCGCCGCCGTGTTTGAGCTGCCAAGATCAAGCTGCGCTGTGAAGTCCTGACAGTTCCGACAGACATCCTAGAAACTGCCTGACCGATAGTGACGTTCACCAACATCCCAGTTGCCCCAATCAGATCCCCGAACACTTCCATCACAACCCGAAGGGGAAAGCATCGAGACAGACGAAGGACTCTTTCTTTCGGCTTCGCTGCGCTTGAAAAGTCCGATGTGGGGTGCTGGTGTCGTGTACAAATCGGCGAGTGAGCAAAGGAGGCTACGGCGATACAGGCGACATTGCGTAATCAGAAACATTCAAGGCCATTGTTGAGCTACGGCTCAGTCTAATCTTGCCATCATATCCTGCTTCGACATCGGCGTAAAATTGTCGATATCAACCCCCCGACTGAGTAGTGCTGGTCTCGCGTGGGCAGGAACGAGCCTATGGTTCAGATGCGGCGCGATCGACATTTCTTGATGACAATTGGTTAGTATGATTTGTCAAGTAGGTTGCGTTAACTTTTCGTGTATCAGCACAATATCACTCACCGTGTTTAGTAAAGTCGAAAAGGTTAGGTAAGTCTCTCAGCTGGCCACTCGAGTGTCGCGAGTCTGGAAGCTTTGTGCTAGGATCTCGTAGCTCATCGAAGAATGGGTGTACCATAGCATCAATAGAACTCAGGCGCTCAGTCGGCGTATATTCTAGCAGCTTCGCTATCAAGTCGAGCGCATTCGATTCGGCCTTCCGGAACACCTTACTGAAAGGGTGAGGTTTAATTTGAGGAAACTTATGCTCCATATAATTCGGATTCATGGTTCGAATTTGCTCTCTGGTAGGCGTGCCGAGCACCTTGATGATTTCCACAAGCTGGTCAATTCCAGACTCCCCTGGGAATAGTGGTTGGCCCAACATCAATTCTGCCATCACGCAACCTGTCGACCAGACATCTAGATGGTGGGTCAGAGAAAGGTATCTCAAGCTTAAGGTAGGAAAGAGCCTTACCTATCTTGGTTGTATAGTTCGTTGCACCAAAGATCAATTCCGGCGCTCTATAGTATCTAGAGCAGATATAGGATACGTTGGGTTCGTTTTCCACCAGGATTTTAGCGCTTCCAAAATCGCAAAGCTTAAGTATCCCAGTATTTGGGTCAAGCAAGAGGTTTTGTGGCTTGATGTCGCGGTGGCAGATACCTTGAGAATGAATATAGGCCAAAGCTCGGAACAGTTGGTAGATGTACAACTTGACTTCGAGGATCGGCATAGTCGTCTTCATTTTGTTGAAGAATCGCGAGGCGCGGTAAACCGTCTCGGGCACGAATTCTTGCACAAGATTCAGATAAACCTCATCCTTCTATTCAGTTTGTCAGAAAATCAATCTCGCCGGTGGTGGGACCAGGATCAATTCTCACGCGCTCGCCATTGGAATAATAAAAGGCCTTCAGATGCACAATATTGGGATGTCGCACGATACGCATAATCTGAAGCTCACGATTCTGTACAAAACTTTAGCAAATGGCTCAATATCAATGCCGTCTAAAATGCGCCCTCGACTTGCCTTGAACCTCTTGTCTTGAAGCACACGCTTGATGGCAGCATCCTCGCCTGAGGGAGATAGCTTTGTCTGGAAGACGACACCGAACGAGCCATTACCGACGATCTTGCATTGTGTATATTGCAGGTCCCTCGTCTCGCCGGTGACGCCGTCTTGGACCTTTTCGCGAATGACCTCTATATGTTGTCTTAGCACGGTGGGTTCCGGAGGAGGGGTTGGCAGGTGGCTCGAGCTTACCTCCCATGCGGAGTGAATTGAATGCCGCAGTCGGGCGGTTCTGCGACATGGTGAGAAGATATCAGCCTTGGAAGCACTTTGTGGAAGTCGATCTAAGTCGCCTCTAGTGGTCAGGAAGCAGAGACGGGGAGCGTCCGAGATGAAGTTGCGGACGCCGTGTTGGGCAATGACCGGTGGGTGGGTGGAATCAGCCGGGTTGTGCGTGTCGGTAGCACTTGATTGATGGATAGGCTGGGTGTGATTGCTGGGTGGGTCACCCTACGTTCCTCTCTACGTGCCTCTAAACGTGGTGCAGACGGAGGAACGAGCCGGAGGACAGAGCGACAGTAGACAGTGGAAGGAAGATGAGGGTGAAATTGGCAGCGCCTTTGATTGCGATGCGAAGGCTTGTGGGTAGACGACCAGGGGCAGGCGAGTTGCTTGGGTGGTAAAAGGCGTGCACGCACTGGGGTATTTGTTAGAGAATAACGATGTAGACAAGTGACGTTGGCTGAAGAGGGAAAAATCAGGTGTTGCTGGAGAACAACTAGAAGTGCATTGTGGTAGGTTGGTGGGTAGAGGAGAGGTCGAGCAGAAGAAAGTGAGGTAGGCTGGGTAGGGATTCTGGCGGGGTTTTCAGGGATTGCTTGGGTTGTATGGAGGAGTGATAGGATGACGAGCGTGACTTTGCGGAAAGGGCTTGTTAGGTAATGAGGTCAGGTCAGGCCGGTCGATCAAGCTATTGTGAGCTGCTCGAATGAGAATCAACGGGGGGACGGGACAAGACCGGGGTGGGCTGTGCTAAGTTATACCAGTAGCGACGGGACTGGAGAGGGCTCGGTGGTAGGAGGTATCCAGGTCTTCTTAGGTATCCTCAGGTGGACGGGTGCATTAATGGCAGGTACCTATCGACTACCTCCCTACTACGACATCGGCGAGATACTACCACATGTTTATAGGGAGGTATGCTTGCAACAATGGACGTAGGCGGGCTATAGACACCCCATGACAGCGAGGGACGAGGGACAACGTAGGCAAACGGGGAGGAGAATCAGGTGAGAGGTAATCCATCAGCTCATGCAGGTAGATGGGTAAATAGGTAGAAAGACAGATGGGCGCTTTTTGTAAGTGCCCATAGTTGATTGCTGGCCTGCTGGCCCTGAATGAATGGGACAAGGCAGCGTAAACGAGCGGGGACTGATGCGTGGTGCTGGCTGGCTGTCTGTCTGTCTGTCTGTGGGAGGGAGCCATGGTGACTTGACCATAGACATGGCCGTATACACACCCATCTCGTGGTAAGGGGTGGTGCAATATGTAACGACGGGTCAACAGTCACAAAGTCAGTACAACTCACCTCTTATGATGATGGCAGATGGAGGACACGACCCGGTATACAGCTTGCCGGCAGTCCTGGAATCGGGCGATGGTTAGCTAATTGACATCAGCTTGTAAGTAGGTATAGCAGGCGAATGCGTCTTGAGTAGCTGTGGGATCCAGGATTGTCGGGGGAGCTGAGGTCAAGACAGATGCATCGAGCTAAACCAACGGACTCCGTCACTTACTCGATGCAGAGATAAACAGCAAATACTGTATCGTTTCTGTGTTAGGGAAATGAACGAGAAAATGGGCAGCGAGACAAGTACTCGGTGACGGGGTAGGTAAACGAGGTATACTGAATCCAATCCCTTGATTGTTGGGAGAAGGAAGAGAAAGAAGCGTGGAAGAATAGGTATTAAGAGTTCAGGATCCAGGCAAAGCAATGGAAGTAGACGGTAGGTATGTACTTACCTTAGGTAGGTAGATAGGTAGATGACTGACACACAGACAGACGACGGGCAGGTAGGTCTAGTAGGCAGAAAGACAGACAGACACGCGGAGGCTGTCTAAGTGTCTAAGTACTTGATGGAGAGGGGTAGCTAATAACGGCACCTTAGGTGTCTATTCGTGGCATTGTACAGTATGTGCTCCCCTGCTGGGACAGATAGAGCCAGCCGTAGGCGACAGGTAAGGCGCTGAACTAGGTACCTCTCTTAACCATAGGTAGGTGCCATACCTCCTGGGCGGCGCAGGTTAGATGGCTCCCTGTGGTACTTTACGTATGTGTTTAGCTAGGTACCTCTTTCTGCAGGTCAGGCGACTGATTCCTGAGCTCCAAGAGCGGCCTCATTGGATCACATCTGCGCCGAAGTGGGGCTAGTTTTGGGTCTTGCAGCACCTTGGTGCAGGTGGTCATCAACGACTCAAGGTTCAAGTTGCACACAATGGCATGCAGATAGATGTGTGTTAGTACCTACCTAATCACTGATGTATCTCCAGTCCGACATTTAGTTATTCCAGCCTACTAGGTACCTTAGTAGGTATTTATTCAATTTCATACATACATGTAGGTGCTATGGCAGTGAGCAACCGGGTTGGCCGAAAAACAGCCTACCTCCTATAATGGGGGTAAGAGCAGATTGTGTTTACCATGTGGTTTCCTTGTCCAGTAGACAAACAAGAATCGAACAAACACAATGATGAAAAAACTTCGAGTTTTCAGAGGACCATGGGTTCCCATGCCCCTGTCATCATTGTCCTTGGGTCTCTTTGGGTCTCCTGGTACAGCAGGTACAGTACATCCAGCAGCTTGGGCCGTCAAATAATCATTCATACATGCGAGCTTCAACAAATCAAGAGTAGACGCACGGTTCAAGATTACTAGTATAGATCAAACAGAGGGCAAGCAGGGCTGCACTGTTATATATTCATCAACTACCTAATACCCACGACGGCTTCGACATCATGTAGGTACCCTAGTGATAGGCGAACTAGCCTCAACCCAATGGTTCAACCCACCCTGTCTGATACCCGGCAGCTGCCGTACCTAATAGGTACTTCAGGACCCAATCATGCTATCGAATTCAGCCATCGACCTATTGCGACTGAGTTCAATTCGCCAGGTAGATGACCAGTTGTTTCAAACATACCATCGTATTGGCGTAGTTAGAAGTAGTAGAAGGAGGGGAGTTAAGCCAATCTATTTCCAGCAACAAGTGATAAGAAGTTGGGCGATATACAGTACTCACCTACTGTACTGTAGAGCCCGTACCTCCGGACCTGTTGTGACGAACAGGGTATAGACGCATCTATAGGTAAGTACTTGCCCCTGTAGACTGTACAGTGAGGAGACTTCACTTACACTGTAAGTGTACACCATTTCTTGTTGCTCAAGACACACGACAAACCAGCCACCTGTCACCCATCACTCGCCCCTTGCTTCGTCCATGTAACCTGAAGAACTTGTTGTCAGCGATATATATGCCTTACAAGTGCTATTCTCGCTCTCTACCCTTGAATACTCCAGCAATGCGGAGCTTTGGTGAGAAATTGTTCAGCCAGATGTGAGTATCTATACTATGTCCATGTTGCGTCGTAAGAGGCTAGGGTTGATGCGCGGATCCATGTTCTGTGGTGCATCGGCTGCCGTGGCTTTCTCTCGACTACTAACAGGGGAAGAGAATCCTTCACCATCTAGTCCCAGCCACAACCTTTAAGACGGTTACTCTAAGCTGTACTACATATATACATTAGGTCCCTAGCGTATCACGTTTATGTACTGCTTAGAGAAGAAGAAAAAGTTGATTCCCGTAGTAGGATGAGCTAGCCGGAGTTAAGTGGTGTTGCTTCTGTCTTACTGTTCCTACCAGGCAGATAAACATACTGTAGGTACAAAGAATCATCATGGTTAGGTAGTGTTCATCTAGGAAAATCGTGCCTGGATGTGCGTGTGCTAGGTAGAGGCGGGGCTGCTCGTACGAGCCATGGTACTTACAATGCCGGCCTCCCTCATGGTACTCGAGGCTGCTCATTGCCTCTTCTAATATAAAACTTACCAGGTGAAAATGTCTGAAGCGCCACAGTCTGCAGCCCATCAGATGGTAAAATTTGAACTGGGACTGGCTGTCTATCTTGGATTGCAAGGGTTAGGATACACTACAGCATCCATTCATCATCCAACTTACACATCTTCCACTGCTGGTACCAGTCCTGGTCCCGGCTCTTTGGGTTCACCCGCAGCTCAGTTGCCATTAATCCTTCAGGCTCTGCTGCACCGCGCACAGCGATTCGCAATTAGGTAGACAATCATTTAGTTAACACGGCATACTCCAACTACATCATGTCGAAATTGGATGGTGATATCATGCTCTCATCAGTAAATAGTAGTTTAGATCTGACGTGTGCAGGCCCCGGCTCCTTGTCACAATATATAAAATCTAAAGTAACAAGCCCCTCAACCATGATATGGGTCGCCTTATCGGGACGGGTAGCCTCCGCGGTGTGGTTCCAGCTCAAATTTATAGTCAGGTGACGTTTTGCTATTTTTATGTTGTATGCCACCGTACATAAGTATGTAGATATGTAGGTAGGTAGACATATAACTACCTCCTAAGTTAATGTATTTTGTTTTGCCTCACAGGTGTGACTTGCTTAAGTGCTCGAACCTAATCTTTTGAATTATCTACTATATAAGACATTACCTATACCTACATAAGATACCTACCTACCACCTACATACATACCCAAGGCACATGATTGAACTAATACCTCTCTCTACTAAGGTACCGAGCAGCACGGGGACTCAGAGCTTGGCGGTTACAGCCCCTCGTTTTTTCGTCAATACCTGCCTAGGTACTCTAAATGCCGCCTGGTGCCCCACTGATCCGAGTCTATCCCCCCGCACATCACTAATCAGTTCGGGAGCAACTTCCTGCCACCCCCAAAATGCGTCCCTCCCTCAGAATCATGGGAAATTATTTAGACTACACATTTCAAAATAATCCAACTCTTTTGTTCCAAGACAATACCTATGCCAAGTGATAGTTTGGAGAGCGTGGCCGATGCATTTGAAACTAGCGATAGGGATTAGTATGGGCCGCAACTCCAATGAGCCGATTACCGTGTACCAAGATTCGCAAGCAAACATTTGAACTTTTTAACTGCAGATCACGCCGCTTTAAGCTAGGATACCCAGTTTGAGAGCTCGACTAAGAACGTATACCCCTTGCTTTTCTTTCGTTCTCTCGTCCCAATCGGGTTCTATCAAGTCTAATACAGGTCTTCTCGATATGTAATCGCGCTCGTTCTACAGCTTGATCCTTTGGGGCCTCGCTTCTTATTAGACAAGGTCTCAGACTTGTTCTGAAGACTGTTCCTCGACATAACTACCTAATCAATCAAACTGATCCAAGCTAGGAAATAACAAGCACCATGTACTAGTAAACACTACTTTTCAAAATGCTATTGATGTGTATTGTGTATATATCATACAATCTCAGCCATGCTGGGTATTGATATCCAACAAGAATGCCCAAGTTCAACAAAATTGGCTATCGTATGACTGTAAAGTTCTATGTGCATGTTCTACGCAATTGCTGTGGTAAGCTGTTAGCTAAAGCGAAGCATCTAAAACCAGTGATCTATTGGAGGGCAATTGCGCACTAACCTCCTTTCGGCTGCAGATCTTAAAGTTGCCAACCAATAGGAGAGCGTCTGAAGGTTATGGTCATCTCGGTAGAGAACGATACCAGTGAGTGCTAGACAAACAAAACAAAACAAAAAGTGAAGGGTGAAGGATTACATGACGGCCAGGATCATCTACTATTAATAAATGGCCTATATTCAAAAGTTATTTGGTAGACGCCGATAGCCTGAGGTCCTATGACGATGAATTATTCCCTGGATTCTAGTTTTTGAGACGTCGGTCCTCCAGGAACATTTCAGGCATTCGGCCATGCGAAGGCAAGGATAATGGCTTAGAAACAGTATAATGTCGAGATTTGCAGAAACATAACTTAACTGCACATGTGTATAACCTACTGTAGATAATATACTTTGACAGAATACCTAATTTAGGTCACCGGGACTACTCTGTGACGTAGTATTGGTTCCCTTCTATGCAGGCAAAAGCAGTTCATAGCAGCTTATAAGGTTATGAAGTTCAGTCGTGCAGAAGCACCGTTCGTCTATCTCACAGCCTGCGCATTCTTAGGGAATGCATGAAACAACCGAGTCCCGTGTCCCGTGCCGTACCTACTGTTTCCCCATCGTCAGTTATATTGTGACTATTTTGTAGCTGTGCCTACCTAGGTAGCTTCAATTCGGTTCACCAGACATCCTTGTTCACTTCTTCCATCACATGTAATGGAATTGATTAGTAATTGAGCTCAATTGGTAGAGAATGACAAGCAATTGATCAAATTTGATATTTGTCTTTATTGTGCAGTCCTCCCAATGACACCGGAGGTACTACCATTCAGAGCTGTCACGAGCTACAGTGCAGTACATGAGCATCATGTCCCACCGGGTTTCCCAGGTCCAGTCTCGTGTTCCGAGCACCCACGTCGGCTGATGGGGCTAATGCGCCCGGTTACGGAATTCACCAGAAGAGCCCCAGCGCCCCAGCGCCCCAGAGCCCAACGGAAATCTCGACCTACCTAGTCGCTGTGGCTCCCTTGGCGAAATTCTTCGGCCACGTGAGCAGCTAACGTTGACTACTTGGTAAAGGCAATGACAAACGAACGTGCCAAGCCAGGCACCACCATGTCCGCGACGAATTCTTGCTTCACGATGCACTAGATACTGGCCTGGATCCCACGTAGGTACGGTAGAGAGACGAACTCATCGCCGAAGCTAATCTAGGTCGCCTTGCCCAATCCCCGAGCGTTATTCACACAATTCAATTCGTCTTCTTGCACCGATCTAGACCTCTCGCCCTAAACCGAGGCTGTTCGTCTTCGTCATGCATCTCGGCGCAAGCTCTGCAATGTGCCATGGGAACCGGGCCAGGCACCACCCTAGTTGCTTCGTTCGCCTTGATCTACAACGCATCAATAACTTAGACTAGGCTGAGCTAGCCGACGTCCAAGCATCTTGTTACTCAGCCGTCATTGGCCGATTTTACGGAAGGGCGAACTTTGACTAGCCAAGAATTTACGACCTATTTCGCGGAATGCTTTTAACACATTGTTAAGGTTGGTAGCTAGCCAACCAATCCCACCTCTGAGATGGGTTGGTTAGTTCTGCTTCTTTGAAGTATAGTATGAGGAGTAGACTGGAATTACTATGTTGCCACTTGGTACTTACTTTGAATGTCAGGGAAAAGGTAAAAGTAGTTGCACAGCTTGTCATTAACTAATTTATCTACTGACACTCTCACACTCAGTATACAGCACACTATAAGTTATAAGAAATCGTGCGAGCTATCCTAATGATTTAATTCCGCCTACAGTGGTATTAGTTGATAACTAGGCATACGAATACATCAAGGTTCAAATATGATGTGCTCAGTACAGCCCAGCACGATATCAGTCAATCTAACTACATGTTACGAGAAGGGGAGTGCATGAAGCACTACTTAAACTTGCGCATTGAAGGTTATCCTCCAAACTATATCGGTATCCGTTGGCTCGGAGCTCCGGCGCGGATAGTGGGCTGTCCGGTAAACTCAGAAACACAAGGTAGCATAGCGAGCCTTTATGAGTATTAAGATCAGGTAATTGCGACACTTTGGACGGCACCTGGGCATCATCTGGTCGTACTACCTACTATATCGTCTTAGTCACCACTTCGTCCCAGCTTCTTTGATCATTACTACAAGGGACGCAAAGTTGGGAAACCATAATCTTGCGTCATTCAGCCCAGCTTCAAATTCACACTTTCATCCCTCTTGAACTTCAGGTATCTCCAAGGAATATAGCTAGAGTTACAACAAATGGTAGCTTCATAATTCGGTAACAGACAATGGTGAGGGGAATCAAGTAATTACATGCCCTTGGAAACTATCACACTCTTGGCGTGTTCACATCAATACGAAATTCGAAAGATACCAGCGGCTATAGATTGACTGGCGACATTGGAGGTTGCCAAGATCATATTCATTCCAATCAATATCTCAACCTTCATGCGATTTCCGGCTTAATGCCGTGCCCACCGTAAGCTTCTTCTACTCGTCCGTGATGCTAACCAGAGCACCTTTCTCTATTCTTACTTTGGCTCAACAGCTTCAGCATTTACCAAATAGGCTTGTTCGTGGATACAAAGCGGCCATCAACACTCCCTTTTGATCAATTATCTATACATATCATGTTTCCCGTACCTCCGCCCTCCCTTTTGGGGCAATAGTGCACATACCTAATGCGAGGCAAGGTTATACAGTCTGTACTGTAGAAGTGAGCACGCCAACCCGAGCGAGAGGGGTAGCTCGGCCGAGACGAATCAACAGGCACAAGCCAACCAGGGCGCTCGCTCACCATACGGCATTGAACATCCTGTCATAAATGACGACTCGGAGCATGCAGAAGTCACCGTCAGATGACGGTACATCAGCACACCAGCACACACCTCCAGTGCCATGCATCCAACTGGCAAATATATGGCCCAATATCCTCTGCATTATGATGTGTTTGATAGCTGTCGGTTCTCAATTCCTTCTCGCCTGCATCCTGTGCATCTCAGACCCCTCAGCATACGTCCCTGACGTGAGGCAGAGTCTGTAACACTCACGAGGGAATCCAGTAAAAGAAACTCTCCCGTTTCTGCAAGAGTCGACAACGTGCAGTAGTATATTGTCTGCACATACAAGTGACAAGCAGCCCTGCCCTTTTCCCGAACCGTAACAGCTCTAACCCTTAGCCCAATTACATCTCCCCGTATTCCTAAACTACACAGTAGATCTCCCGGGAGTCTCGAGTCGGCTTGCGGCAAGAAGATCAGTGTTCGGCAGGGGTCTTTTTCGATGGCCCATCGAACCCGTTGTTACCCAACTTTCCCAATCTAGCGACGTGCATATCCATGTGTTTTATTATTCATACAACGGAGGCCTGCAGCCCACAGAGCTACATCTCTGAGGGGCTGAAAATAAGCATCTATACGCATTATCGAGGATAGTATGAGAGCATCACTACGTAACCAACGCAACCCGCCTCAGTGGATTTCTCAGATGCCGCTCGGTTCCTGAAAACGTAACTCCCCACCTTTTGCCTTAATATATAATCTATGCAAGCTCATCCCCACGATTGGAACGTTGCCGCTAGGGCTCTTTTTCGGCCAAGCACTGTTGGTGAGGTGGAACCAGTCCTCAGGGACCTATCCGGTCCACACAAGCTCCCAAAGCTCTCGAGGCATCTCTTTTTGCTCCAGTACGGCTCTGGCACGTGTCTGTCTCTACCTTGACATTGGGCGTAACGAACGCATGCGTGCTGCATGCAGATCAGGCGAGACTGGCTTGGATAGGACAAGATGCTGACATCGGTGCCCCCTGCTTGCAGCACATGAATGTACAGATTATTGGCTTGTAGATGTGCCCCTTGTACGTCTCCTATTTTTTCGTTGGATTTGGCATGGATCTCTGAAGAGGCTTATCGTCTATCTAGGACAATCAGAATCTAAACCCCTCTCCAGTCCTACGCCCGGCACCTCAATTGCATAAATCTACGTGTGAAGAGAGGCATGTTTGGGTGGTACTCGGCCTCACTCGGATAACGGTGGTGAAGAGAGACGTTTCCTCTGCTCGTTCCACCCATTCACTCTCAAAGTAAGAGCTCAGAAGTCTAATTACCTAATTAGCGATAGTAGACTGGTTAGGGAGGAAGGAGCGATCTTTATGTATCTGTCACGAGCAAAACCAGCATGTTTCAGCGTCCCTTATCGGCTGACAGCGTCTCTTCCATACTGCTGGGGGGGGAAATGCATTCACGGCGGTGGTTTGGGGGGGATTTTCGGAACGGCGTACAATAGACTCGTGTGTTTGGAGAGATACCCATGAAGCTTTTCAGGAAGCGTGTATCAGGATAATATTTCGGCCTTGCATAACATGCATAGCTTAGGTACTCTTCGCCGTCGCCGCAACGGTGACACTAAATCGATAATCCCTCATGCGGTGCGAACATACTAGTCTGTAACACTCTGATGCATTTAAGCTCTATTGTTGCAATACCTAAGCGACAGAGACATTATTCTACCCTGTCTCATCGTAGTGACTTAATATGCCTCCATGAAGGTCCTCACTCATTCCCAACTCCCATCACGATGAAAAGACATATCTACAAGACTACAGCTTGAAGTCTGCATTAGTCTTTTCCCAGCCGCTTCCAGACTTAGGCTCCATATCCGCGACATGCTCCGCGAGACGCGTCTTGAGGGTCTTCGCTCGGTCACTACAGAGCTCGTACATGGTGGTGAGATTGAAGAGGAGCGTATGCGAAGTCTGTCCGGCGTCGACGAGCTCTTCTAAGAGATCTCGGCCCTGTACGTTACGTTAATATCGGGGGTGACTCCGAGTCTTTCTCGTGGCAGTCCACAAGGCTACGAAACCAACAAAGAACAAAGAAAGAGAGAGGAGCATAAAACATACCTCCGGCATCCGGCCAGTGTATAATAAGCACACAGCAAGATTAACACCAATCATCTCATCCTCAACCCCATTCTCACCCATCTCAGCGCGCAAGGCCCGCCACTTCTCGAGCGCAGCATCATACTCGCCATCCGCCATGTCCGCAAGGGCATCGACGACGCGCTCCGCCATCTCGCCAGCAGCGGCGTGACCCACACACCGACGAGCCGCATCCACATCGCCAACATGCAGCCACAGCAGCGCCCGACTCACAGCCAGCCGGGCCCTATCCGACTCGGCTCCGCCGCCCTGTGCCTCTGCCAACGAAGCCAGATGCGCCGCGCGCCCGCCAAGTCGTCCATCTCGATCAGCGCGCCCGCGACACGGACCCCGAGATCCACCAACCTGCGCTTCCAGAGCTCAGCAGCCGAATGGTCATGGGCATGCGCGGCACGCGCGATCTCGGAGCGCGCCTCGCGTGCCAGCTCGTAGTAGCTCATGACGGCGCGACGGGGGTCGCCGAAGCCAATGGTCTGCAGGCGGACCACGAGGGTGCGCAGGGGCCAGGGGGCCAGGTGGGAGCCCGACTCGGCGTCGGCGTAGAAGGCCGAGTTAAGGTCCTCGAGCGCCTTGGCCTCCTGCGCGGCCAGCGGCACGGCGTCGATGAGGCACAGACATGCTAGCCGGACGTACAGCAGGTCGAAGATGCGGACGTGATCGGTCGAGGACACGGGCGCTGCCTCCTTGGTCGTTCCCGTGAGCTCCGAGGCCGCGGCGATCGCGGCCGCCCGGAAGTGCCCGTTGGCGAGAAGAGTGGGGATGGGCGTGTCGGCGGCTGGTTGCCGCTCCGGGTTGCGGAAGGGAGGCGGGATGGTGAGGGGGGAGATCTGGTGGTAGATCTCCGGCTTCAAGAGGAAGGATAAGTCCCGCTTTGTGACTGTGATATCGGGCCGGGGGGCCGATGTTCTGATCGGAGACCGTGTCTGCGATAGACTCGTGCGCGGACTTGCATTCTGGCTGCCGCTGAGACGCTTGGCTTGCGATACTATTCCGGTGGGCGAGGCCAGGGGATTGCTGTGAGCTGCTTTAGTCAATCTCGCTCATCTGTCCAGCTTGTAGACTTGAGTGGCGTACTCATCTACGTCCAATGGTCCCTTGGTGGATGATCTAGGCCGAGAAGCTACGGAACGGAGAAGGTTAGTGAATGGCATTGCGGCTGTAGGCCGACATACGTGAGACGGCTTTGAAATCCCCGCGATAGGTGGCAATGTATCTTGTGGGAAGTCTTTCCTAATAGGTTGCGGAATGTGAATGAATAATAAATGAAAATAAGGAATCGCAGGCTCGACACAAGATTGATGCCTTCCGTTTGTGTTGGTCTTGTTTTATGTACCGATGTAGCGTTATGGCACTGAAGGCACTACTGTAGTTGAGGCAGGAGGGCCGGTCGGTCACCATTACGATTTTGGACACACGAGCTTACCTTTCGCTGCCGATTTATTTCTTGTATGACCTCTTGAAGGTATTCCACCCTGTGCTTGATCCATCTTCCTAATTATAAATATCCCGGAAGACAGGACCAAGGGGGGATGGATGATATTTGTAGAAAGAAGGCGGGTTGATGAGAAACAGGGGATGACGTCTGCCCATTGGTGCCAAGGAACCATCCCAGCGGCAGAAGTTCGGCAAACCCTCCGATTTTCAACTTCATCCCAGCTACGTAAACTTAATCACTTTGTATCGACAACGTCTTCATCAATCATTGAACGGCGTTTTGAATATCATAAAACTCCTAGCATGATAGCTTTACACGCATGTTTGCTGAAATTCCCTTTTTAACCCTTAACCATCTGACCTGTTGACGACATGACTATCCCCCACTCCTCTTTCTGCAACGACATGTACAACATCTTGCATCCTCACACATGGATTCCTTAATCTTGCACATACGACATTATGACACAAATCTTTTTTTCTCCTTCGTCCCCTTTGTGGCTCAACGAGAGACATTTATTGTTGATTGCCCAATGACTGTTGTTGGCTGGAACACCGCCCGACGAGCGATAATTTGACTTGTTACGGGGTGAGACGTGATCGGTATGGCTTTCTGAATCCTCCTCCTCCATGTACTCGAACTTCATCGAGGTCGTATCTGTCTCGAAGCTTGGAGAGACATCTGTAAACATTCTCGTGCCGTACTTTCGATACCAGAAATCGAGACCTCGGTCATTGGCAGCCTGAACAGTCGTGTAGGTACTAACGTTCTCGACTATCAGACCTTTTTCAACCGAGTTGTTGACGTGGATCACTTCAAAGACCGACTCTTCCTTGCTGACATGGGGTAGTCTACTTGAGATTCGGTCTAATTCTCGGACGAGCTTCAATGGGTAAGCTTCATCTTTGAGTTTGTTCTGGCGCTCAATTTGTATCTTGCTTAGAGTTGGGGCTCGCGAGTGGCTCTTAGGAACCTTGATGAAGCTATTGCTGGAAGCTAGTTCAGGGGCTGGTGACGGGAGCACCTCTTTCTGGCGTTGTCTAGGTGCCTCAAAATCATTGCTTGACATCATCGTCGCCCTCATGCTCATGGGGGACGAAGACGGCACATGCAACCCAGGGGACGGGGATTCTAGACCATTTGAATACCAGGGCGCCATCTGGGTGCTTCTCATAGAGCTCTGATAGTAAGGTGATTGCGTGACCATGAACTGAGGATCTGGGGGCGAGAAGGACAATACGGGATGACCGTTGTTATGTCGCCACTGCTCTTCGTCTTCCCAGAGCCATCTCGTTGGCATATTTTGCGAGTCCACTAATAGCAAATATTAGAGTGCATCATATTGCCACAACTACAATGTACTCACTGGCAATGACTAAATCCCATCAAGGACCGATCGTACCGAGGCGAGGGAAGGGATGGCCAAAGGCGGGAAGGTAGTACCTAAGGGGTAGTAAGATGTGTATGTGTCATGAAAGACTAGTCGAGACCAGTCAATTGCGAAGAGAATCGGTAAGAGAAGGTTCCTGAGGGCAGTAAGAGTACTAGGCCCATTGAGAGTACAACTGAGCTGTGCCGCAATGACTTGCCAACCTGCCGAATGTAAATGATTTCTGCCGGAAAGGAGTAGAGGGGTTCAGAATAGGTACTCGAAACGCATCAAGGAGCAGGAGAAAACAACAAAAAAAGAGGGAAAGACGTGGGCTTGGCGCATGCATACAGGTAAGGCTACTCAAGATCGAGTCGGCAGCCACAGAGAGTAACTACCTGACGGTACTATCGCATGTGTTGTTCGCAACTACCCCGCAAGAACTACCACAGCAACCGAAAAACAGGCCTCGAACGCGATCAAGCACGATCTAAGGAAATGAAATCAATACGCGACTTCCGTGTTGTCCGGCACCCAACTTCAATGTTCCTATGCACACTAGGCAGGTACCCGGTAGGTACCTACCTCGGTACTCGTACATAGGTATGTAGGTACTTAAGTAGATAACTTGTGGTTACCCGGTTGCGATACACGTCGTCGCTACAATCGAATGTGCCGTGGTTGTGGGATAATACGGGTAGGTACTCCCACACCCCCGTTATTTCCGGCAGCCTGCATCCTCAAACGGCCAGCTTGCATCACATTCGTGCCATCGACGGTATCTTCAGCAGGAACGTTGCTGCTCCTGACAACGTAGATCTTATCGGTGGTCTTGTACTCTCCTCTATCGGTAATTAATGAAAACCTCAGCTGTCCGTTTCCCACCTTCCAAGTCATTGGCCAATCTTCCGTGGCCCCCGCCTTTCGAATCCAGTCCGGGTTCGGCGGAATCGAGAAATCCCCGCGTCTGTGTGCCGATTCGTTGTGATATTCGTATACTTCCTTCATTGCCAGCTCGTTCGCCTCGTGGAGAGATTTATTAGTTGCTACTATCAGCTTGACAGGCGTAACGTTTGCGAACGGCGCTGCCGGATTGATAATCCCCATGGTGCGGATAGTATCGAATCTCTTTTCCGTTCGGGCTTCGTTTGCTGGCGGGACAACATATCCATTGTGTAGTTTCACATCTTGGATATTAATAGTTCCATTTGTTTTGGGTGTTGTACCATTTTCCACTACGGGGGATACAGGTAGTTCCTTGTTTCTCCAATCGGATTGACTTAGCTCCAAAAACATAGCGGTAGGGAAATATAGATTAAGTGGATATCGCAGCCTCTCGAGATGGCTGTAATAATGTTGTAGTATGCCAGAAGTTGGAGTTTGCTGTTTAGACGACATTATAATGCCCGGTCGTAACGAGATATATGATATGTAAAGTAGTATAAGATGGTGAGGGGTATATTGATTGTTCTTGCGTGAGGCGAGCCTCGAGAGAGCATAGAATGGTGTAGGACTTCTCCACGGACAGCGAGCCTAGGAGTGACGTGGCTCGGACCGCTGTAAGTTTAACCCCAGAAATTATATCTTTCACAAGGTTTCCTCTACAGGTTAGTACCAGGTCAAGGGTACCTCATTACGATGTAGGTATATAAGGTTGTTTGTGTAAAGTGTATACCTCCCGGTCTTTTACCAGGCTCCCTAGCTTCAAGAGGGCTGGAGTTGGCGCTGTAAAAAAGGGGTTTCGTTGACTACCTTATGTTGGTACTTAAAAAGCTTTCCTGGGGTATTAGGTACTCTACCGCGATCCCATGTATGAGGGTATGCATAGACTTTTGTTGCTGCGTGAAGGTTTCAATACCTCCGTAGGCTAGTTCGTAGCTGGGTACATCCAAGTCCTCTACTGGGGGGCGGGGAGGGGGTATGGAAACTAAGGCCAACATTTGATCCTGCGGCACTGTAGCTACATGTAGGGTTATACTAGTAGTATCACTACTGTACTGAGGTATCAATGTACTAGGAAGATGTGCATATGTTGTAGGGATATTGTTAGGCCCTTGCCGTAAGTTTGGCCTCGACTATGTGGTAAACTATATACGCAGCTAATGGAAGCCGGTACAACACCCCAGTCGGCATTGAGAGAGTAGACGAAAGTGACGAGAACAGCGAGAATAACAGCTGTAATAGGAATGCAAACTCATAGAACGTTACCTAATACGGCCTTCTTCAGGAGTTGATTCACTACGAACTACATTCCATGTGTAAAATTTAGATGCAGAAGTTTGCAAGCTGGAGTGCGTGATGAAGACTAGATGAAGTACGTAGCTAATTTAGAAGATATCGAACTTCACTTTTAGCAAGAAGATTATCAGAGTGTAACAGAACCGCGTGAAAATTCTCGTCTACCCAGGTAACTAGCATCTAGGCTAAGAGGATTCATCTACATGGATGCGTGCGTCTAGCATAGATCTTCATCTGAAGTTCTATCTAGAGTCACTAGCTGAATACCAGAAACTAGTCTAGCATATAGCTCTTCCATGTAATCGATGATCCTCGATCGAGACACGATGTTGCTATAAACAAGACCTCTTGGGTGCAATGAGAAGTAGGAAAAGAAACCGAAAGACGAAACCCCCGAGATTCCCAGCGCGCATCAAGACCATCCGACGACCTGTGGCGAAATGTTTCTCTGACTAAGTCGAAAGGAGACACCGTGCTCTCTGCGTCCTGTCTCGAATGTCAGTCTTGTCTCTATAGGTGGGAATACGGAGAAAAACAAACCTGAAACCCTCTAAGGGAAGCAATATCGGGAAGCACAGAGAAGTGTAGGAATGAAGTAGGAACGAGATGGATGCCGATAATGAGGAAATATGACGTCTTCTGTGACGCCGTATGATCGCAAGCTATCCAGCAGGATATGCGAAAGCTTGAAGCATATGCGTTTTGGACATTTGCCGTAATATTTCTGAATCGGGCACCACACTAAGCCATGACACGCATGGTGAAGTAACTCTTCGGGCCGAAGTTCACACGCAGCCAGAGGCGACCATCGTCTTGAAGTTGATGCTTCACGACGGGCTTGAGTCCATTGTCTCGGAGGATGATGATGAGCGCATAGGCCTGGCGCATTGCGTCCTCGTTCGCATCATAGAGGTTGCCATGCGAGGAAAGAATCTTAGTGCCCCATTGCTTGAGCTCGTAGGGGTATTTCCGTCTCAGGTCGTACCACATAGGATCCCCATTGTCGTCGTAAATTCGGATTCTCTGGACGACGTCGCTCCCCAATGCGCGATTCGTACCGTTATTACTAGCTCGCCAAATGTCGACGAATATCCGCAGAGGATAGACGGAAAATATATCGACGGAGTTCTGGCTCGCCCCGGATGCCACACTGCCTGCGTCGGAGGAAGCCATGGTTCAGACTGTCGCGCTGGCATTGAATGTTAAATCACTATATTGATAAGGGATTGAGGATGGCAGCGAACTGCGAATCTTCCTTACCAAGTTCGGATTATTGCGTCGAATTGCAGTACGTTTGCAGCAAAAACAATGCTTGCCGATCGGTTGAAGGTTGATAGGGTTTCTTCCTGGGGTAGCGAGCAGGAAATTCCCCTCCTTAAATAGACGAACCGTCGAGTCTCAGAGTGAATGGGAGAAAATTTTTCTCAGGTCGATAAGTATTCCAAGACATTCTATTGCTGCGCAACGGCCATTTTCTCGGCCCTGATAAGAGCTCAGTCGACGTCGCTAGCAAATCTGGTAGGCGGTCGCAGTCGGCGGACGCATAACAGCTGAGGAAAGCTATTCACTAGGAATTCCCAGGGGAACCAGGTACCAAAGTAGAGTGTTTGCTTCCCAAATGTATTTGCCTAGCGGCGACGATGAGCTTGGGCCTCGCAATAATCCGTAGATAGGGGGATTGCTGGAGGTCGTAGCCGAATAATATCCCTTCTCCTGAAACTGCCTCGACCAGACTGAAAGCATCCGTGCTAGGCAAAGGTTATTCATAGAAAATAGAAGATCTTGAACATAAGGTACTGTTAAAATCAGAGGCGCTGATTTACCTGTCAATGGAATTGTCAATATCGTTATAAACACCATGGGTAATTCTCGTATAAACACCTACACAGTTTTGAGGTCATGACGGTGCTCCTTAGCTGCGACAGTAGACTCTCAAGATCCCCTGACCCCCCGCAGCTCCTGGCTGTATGGTTCTTTTCTTTAGATAGACGTGATTGTGACTCCATGGACTATCCTCATACCAAGAGCTGTCACACGTACCGAATGGCTGGGACCTGCATATCTGACAGATAGGGGGAAGGACCTTGATGGTCTCCTTGACGCTCCTGATGATTAGAGAAATGTGAATATGTCTCCGAGCAATTGATCACAAGCCATTGTTAAAAGAGGGTAGTAGACCTCTCTTTTGCTGTGTCGGCCTTTTGAAAGTCGGATACGCTCGCCTTAGGACACGTCAGATTGATCCATATAGCTGATTACCCTCGCAATTGAGGAGCGAGACGGTCATTAGATCTCCAAGGGCTTAATGCTGAGTTCGTGAACTAGGCTGGGCCCTCTTGCGTATGGATGTCGGGGCGCTTCGAATGCTGTAAGGGCAAAGACAATGTCCTTGACTCTGGTAGTCATATTCCTAAAAGGGCAGAGAGCTTAGTTAGTCGAACTCGGTAGGACATAAATGGCTAGCTGGCAGGTTGAAAAGATGATGTGCTTCATTGCGTCCATTATAGAAGAGGATGCTTCTATGTCCTTGGACGCGGATAGATGATGATAATTAGGAAGAGGTAATAAGATAAAATCAGAAATAGATGGAACTACACAGATATTCTTCTGTGATAGTTTGAATTGTGGCACTCGGTGGGTGTTGGTAAACGGATTGAGTAATTGGGGTTGTGGTAGATATTGACCTTCCGGTCAACAATTGGGATGTTCTGGGGTGGCAACAGCATTGTTGTTTTGGTGATATTCGGGACTCAAGCTTGTGGGTTTCACATTAGGACTGGGAAGGGGCATTACTCACGATGAAATTGTGCGTGGGCGGGATCCTCACCAGATCTCGAAAACGAGAATGCGATTGACTGACTTAGATGATTGCAAGATGCCAATTCCTCTTGGAAATGTTGGGAGATTGTTCTAGGGGGGACCAAGCAGGTCGGATTGATTGGAGGAGGACGTTGTGATAGGTATTATGATAATATATCTTTAAGAAATATAGATGTAGCAATGAGTAGCACGTTATAGGCAGTGGCGGTGATAATGAATATGATACTAGAGGCAGACAGACGAATTTCTGCAATTGTGAGAGCATGAACTTGAGGGTAGGTATTGAAACAATGTGCCTTGAGGAAATATCGCCGCCACTAATGGTACAATCTTGATATCAGTATTACCGATAACGTAGAATTGGGCATTGAGGGCCGAATTAGTGTTAAAGCATGGCCATAGGTAACGACGGGGGGGTTGTAAAGGGCAAGGAAGAAGGGGAAGAATGTGAGGGAGGGAGAGGAAAGGGGATTTAAGACCAGAAGAGAAGCGATATCTACCCAGGTAGACCGACCACCCAACCAACGGGTGCATCGGGCGCTCATTACCTACCTACCTACTACCTAGTCGCCTACCCACCCACTGAGGTGCCCGGTAACGAGTGTCCTGCCTCAGAAGGTACCTACGTACCCAGGAAATAAATACACAGACAGGTCGCTACCTACCTACCTACCCTTATTGAAGAGGTCCGTGCTCACCCTCTACCACTCAGATTGGCGTACCAGGTAGGTAGAGAATGGATGGGACGTGTGTATTTGTACAGAGCAGAGGAGTCTGATTGGTGGCACTACCCAACTGGTTCCAATTTTGCCTAGGAGACATCTCACAGCCCATGAGGGCATGCACTCTTTGTTCGAGAGTTCACTCAATATTGTAGTAGTCACTCTAAGCACAACTTGGCACGGTTATACACCAAGAATAGTGAACAGGCAATAAAATGATTCCATAGCCATAATATTGACAATTCACACCCTTTGCTACAACGTGCACAAGCTGCCTTAGAAGTTCTTGGAGATGTCCATCAATGCATAGAATTATTGTAAACTACCTTGGTACTTGGGCAATAATTAGAGCAGGTATTCATTTCGTTATTTAGCAAAATGTCCTGAAGCGCGGTAAGGTCTTGTGATAACTCCCATTGTTATAAATTATTTTATTCGCCTCAATTTGACATGGTTGTTGAGATGTTATCGTACAAAACTGGCATGGGAGAGGTTCTGAGATCCTACAGCATTGGGCATGTATAATTGACAATTTGAAACTACAATATTGCAATCGAAGAGATCGAGGAAGAAATAAACAACTACTAGGTGATGGATGAAGATCATCGTTCTTACCTAAAGGCCCCGGGTCACCTTCATAAGCTAGCCATGGCTGACCTTGGATCTGTATAAGGTGCTGCTGTACTGATTTCTCGGCCATACCTCGTCAATTGGCCGGGGGGTATATGTCGAAAGTACCGAATTAGTCTGAGTGGCTACATCGTCACTCGTAGGCACACGCCCAGGAAGGGAGGTAGACTTATCAAACGCATCCAGGGGTGGTAGAAAATCTGTTACAAGGGCTTATGATCAAGCACTTAGAAGGATACTCACTGGGCGGGACTCGTGTGTGTAACCACCACAAGGCACATGTAGATAAAGAGAATGCCCTATATAGTCAGCATAGCTCTACGAAGGTGTTTTAGAGACCTTCGTGCAATACAACAAGAGTCGATTGTGTACTTCATGTATAGGGTCCATGACAGTTTGGGAAACATATTGGTCGAAGGAACGTAGTAGTAATAAATTTCGAAGCTCGACAAAAAGAAAGGCGCGTAGCTTAGCTATCCACCGGTGTAGATGGCTAAGTTCCGTAAGCCCTTGATTACTCACAAATTGAGAATTCCCATTATTGGTCAACCTCACGGATTGCCACTTACGCTACTTCAGTATACAATTGGAAGCTATGTCATAGGGGCAGCATGGGTAAAGAGGTAACTCAGTTCCTTCGTAGGCACACCTGCTGTCGTCACCTTCTGTCGTCACCTCAGCAGGGGCTCGGGAGAGTGGACAGTGCCCCCTAGCAACTGGCGTTCTTGCCTTCTTCGCTCGAGAATAGGCACCCAATCATAAAGTCTACATAGGAGATCCCTTCCCTCAAAGGCAAAAGGAGGGGTAATGGATTTAGACTCTCACGGAGCTTCTCAGCATGCTCGGCGAAGTGGTCTTCGAGCCCCCCCGGGCCGGTTTCACCTAGATGCCACCGGCACCGCTTCGGTTTCCTTGAAGTTCTTCTCTGGACCAGAGCCTAAATCCTGTACTAGGTCTAGCGCCCAACTAAATACTCTCTCCCCAGGACTTATTACCCCCGGTCTCTAGTGATCCTCATTCTGTAGTGTTTGATGACGCATGGACTATGACGACGATTAAGAGAGTCATTGTCAGCTGTAGATATTAGAGGGGTTCAAAGGTGTCATGAAGCGTGGCCTCCCTATCCCGATAGGCAGGCGATCGATCTACAGGTAGTTCATGGGCCGGCTTTATCTAAATATTCCCGTTTATATGATTGATGATGTGATTGAATATATGATTGAGTTGATTGAATATATAATTAAGTATATGACTAAGAATATGGTTATATATTTGCATATTCAGACCCAGCTTGTTCAAATATCGAAATTGAGGGGGTTGGGAGGGGGTGTATGACGAGAGAGAACTGCAGCATCACATTTTAGTGCAGGAGTATATAAAGTATATAGAACCCCGGCAACCTCGGGTACTTTCATGTGTTTGTATCTACCAGCCACCTCCATGTTAAAGGGGATTGGCTATAGACAGGGGACCGTGTTAGCAAGTGAGTTATACGGCGAATAGAAGATATCGTTGCTGTTGCTGTGGAAGGCGCGAAGAAGGTGTATGTATAAAGCCTATTGCTGTTGGCGAAGAAACCTGAAATTCCTTTGTGGCCTGTTCCTGCCTATAATTAGACACTGGTTGTCGGTCACGGAAGCAGGGGTGTAACAGAAGGTCATAAAACACACTCCCAGAGGTCAGCCCTCGCGAAGTATGTACACGAATGTGCTGTTCTTTTACATGGAAATGAAGTCTAGACTTTTTGTAGGTTGGCACCTGACCAGATCGATGAGTCAATGGTTTTGTATAGAAGGCGTACCACGAGACCCCTAACCCCGTAAGATATTAAGAATGTAACTCCATGCATATTTAGGAGCGGAGTCTTACGCACACTTCATATATTTGTTAGTAGCACAGGCTTATAAAAACCTGTCTCTATAAATCTTACCACTATCCCCTGCTCAGGGGGAGCATATCAGCACGGCTGCCCTATAACAGAAGAGGATGGAAAGATGCTGGAAAGTTAATTTTCATGCTTAGACCACCCTTTATCACTCCGAGCCACGGAATATAAATTGGGGGTTTCCTCTAGTTTTCTCAGCCCTCCTGCTTCCACTCCCAAGTTCTCCTGCCTCCTGTCCTGCCCTTACACCGCTACAATTTACACCAACCTCCCCTTCCTACACCATCAGCAAATACCACCCAAGTACTATCAAAATTTATTCCAGCAGCCACGATGGCACTCCCCGTAGTAGCAGACGACGATAATGAGCCAGCCCCAGCTCTTCCTGCTCATGATGCCGAAAATCTAGTGGAACTAGATGACAACTATCTCAAAAGAGGGCTACAGGGCCTTCTAAGCTCTCATACAGGTGTCCCAACCCATATCATGAACGAAATATGGGCGACATGTAAGTAATTATCGGAACTGTTTTGTTCTTCTTGCTTGGCAACTTTTGGAGTATAGGCTTTCCCTTTCAGGCCAAGGTAGCGACCGGAAGTTTCGAAAACCCTCGCAAATCACGTGAGAACCAGCGATAACTGACTGCAAATTCTCTAGACCTAGGTAAAAGCGGATATGGTTCTGCTTTCATGCCGCTCCAAGGCACCGAAAGAGATCGATATAGAGAAATCATTGAACAATCGGGCCGGGTAGACTTCTACTACCAACTTCTGGCTCTCGACATCTGGGGAAATATTCCCCAAGAACGACTCCGTTCGAGGGATACCGCCAACAATTACTACGGCGCCGGCCCATTCCGGTTCCAGAGCCACGTTACGGCCGAAGATATCGGTGAAATAGCTTTCAATCTAACCAGAAATGCTAGGCCAGTCAACGAAGCTAATAGAAATATCTATGCTACCGAGCACGGTAACCTAAAAACACATCATCTTGCACTTCCTGCCGATGTCTGGTATGGTGGTCATTGCCCCGGCGACCCCATATTTCGAATTGATGACAAGATCGTCTTTCGGGTCGTCAGTGATGAAGGGAGACTTTATTCTACATCCCGATATCGTCCGAAAACGAAGATCCCGCCTCTGAGCAGCTTCATTTCGAAGGCATCGTGCCGTTTAGTGACCGCGAACTGTACCAACGATTTACGGACGAGGCGTTTCCGAAATTCATGAAAATCCTAGTTGCCTTAGTGGCGTTTAACCCTCTTGATACGCAACATACTGTTCACCCATGGATTGTTAATATGGCGGAACATCTCACAGGAGCTTTCAGGACAACTCAAGACCGACAGAGAGCGTATGCTCTCAAGTTCTTACGAAAAATATGGGGCATGCGATACGGAAATGAGAGAGCCAATTTCCCCGATTTCGTTAAGGAAAAGCTTGAAGAGGCCGTCTCGGCTACTAGAGAGATGGGATGGCTTATGAAGCTACTGGGAGACGAGGGCAACGGCCTCACGAACCAGCATTACTGGACTCATTGCCAGGCGCTCCTTAAAGCTGTCACTGGACTCGACATAGCGATGCTGGCACGGGAGCACAAATACAGACAACTTGTCAAGGAGGCGGCAAGTTCATTGATACATCGAGCAGATGAATGCTTGATCTACAAACAAAACCCAGGGGATCCAGAGGTACGTATATCTTCTAATTGTTTGGTTTCATTTTCGAGGCGATTTGAAGAATTCTCCCCTTTCTTTTTCTTTTGTCGTCGTCTCTTTTACCTTTTCCCCTTTCTTCATGTCATCATGCTTGGGACAAACGGGCCGAAGTCAATCCCTCATGCCGGCGCCGGACCCGGGTGAGGTTCCAAAGAACTGGAGCCCCGGAAGTTCCGTGCCTTACATCAACGTCGCGTTGCATTGTTAGTGGCGTACTGTACTGTAGGGGATTTATCGATTGATTCTCCCACCATTCCCCATTTGATCTTGGCACCCCCCACTCACCGATACTGCGGTACCTACACAGTACCTGCTTAACCCCAACATGATCCTTGCCATGTGCGTCCAGAGAATCCAATCCCGAAGCTAATCATATTTTCCACAGGTCGAGGAGCTATACCCCCGCAGCGGACAACGCTTTCCTGTCTCTCTAGAGGACCTCAGGGACCTTCGCATGGAAGCAGGTTTGCCACCGGACCTGCCACATTGTATTGTACCTCCACAGCTACCCGTACCACCGGCGGTGAGACGGGCCCAGCGTCGACGATCGCACCAAGCAGCTGCGAGCTACCGACAGCAGCAGCAGCAGTACCGTTACTATCCCTACTAGCACACATCGACACAGACACAACCTTCGCTATCTATCGATCATGTCGGCGCCGATATTTCGCAGCCTCTTCGCCAGGCTTTCCGTAGCGTCACCCGTTTCTCCTTGCGTCGCCCGAGCGACATATTTCGGCATATCGCCCGCGACCTCGTCCATCATCGTCCCAGCAATTTCGGCATCCCCAGCAGCACAATGGCATCAGCAATCCCGTTCTCTCCATGTCACGTCCGCAGCCCAGGCGAAGTCCTTCGTCCCCGCAAGGGGCAGCAAGACGCAGTCGAAGAAGAAGAAGAAGGGCAAGAAGGGCAGGGGGGAGGGTCCGGACCCGCGCATCGTCAACCTCAAGTCCGCCATGCCGCGCGCCGTGCCCTCGCCGCTACGTTTCGCCCGCAACCGCGCCCTCCGACACTGGACGATCCATCGCGCGTGGCTACTGTATCAACGCCAGGAGCGAGAGAGACAGGAGTATGAACTGCAGCGGTACGCTTTTTCCCCCCTTCCCTCCCACCCACCTATATCATATGATTCCCCGAGTTCCCACATCTCCTGGAATTTCCAGCCTATCTAGCCTCTGCTCACAACACTCGTTCTAACATCGCCCGAAATAGAATGTACCGGTCCATGAGCAGCGCCTGCGAGGAACTCCGCAAGACGAGCGGCCCCTACAACCGCGAGGAGGGCTACCTATACCGCGTCGCCATGGAGAAGCACGGCATGTACGGGCACAGCGCCATCCCCATCGAGTACGCGCGTCCGCAGACCGAGACGCCCCCCCGCCAGGTTTGGAATCACGAGTGGACGCGATCATTTTGATTTTCTTATTCTCTCCTGTACGATTCTAGAAAAAAAAATGTCTGGTCCTTCATTGTACGATATTATACGATACACCTACCTGGTCTGAAAACGAGAAAAAGGGGTCGAGTAGTGGTTAAGGAAAATCGCATGGTCGGCTGCGCTGTTTGTTCACAGTACTGGCTTTCATCTCTTGTCTCACGCTAACTGTGTTTCCGCTTTTCTATCTTGTTATGATTGCAAATTCACGACTTTTGCGACTTCATGTTAGAGCAGAGCAGGCATAGAGATATATGTCTAGAGTTGTCCTCGTTGTTGCGATTAGGAGTTGGATCAATATAAAAAAATCACATCCAATCAAGAAGTCTTAATAAGTGATATGGTGTTCATTCAACTATGTAGTGTAATCTGAGCGATTTCTTGTCCCCCCTCTTCTCCCCAGATTTGTTCTTTGCTTTCCACCACGCCCAGCCGATCACTGAGACACTTGATTACAATACAGTTCTGGAAAGATAAAGGAGTTGTTATAATAGATTAATATCACGTAAGGGTATGTAAGCTAGTATGCGACAACTTGATACAAAGAGCGATAGTGCCATGTTTGCAGTAATAATAGTGAGTTAATTGTTAGTATGCGATCAGGATGCATTTCCTGTCCNTCCCCATCCCACTTTGAAAACACATTTTCCCACTCCCCCCGCCCCTNAAGCCCAGCGTGCGGAAACGACGCCGGGAACATACTCCGCGGGCGCGAGCGACTCGTCCCAGGCCCATCGACCGCCAGCCGCGTCCGCTCCTCCGACTTACTTCTCATCGGCCTCGGCCTCGACCGGGCTTCCGCCGCCGCGCTGAGCGCCGCGTACAGCGACCCCGGGACGACCCTGTCCCCGAACCATCGAGGCGCGCTTCGCGCGCCGCGCCGGCTCGTCCTCTCGCATACCGGATAGGGGCCGTTCTTCCTCGTGCGACGAACTTCCCGCTTCGTCTTTCAGCAGTTCGTCGTCGCGCGTGCTCTCCGATAGCGCGAGGGAAGGCAGACTCAGTGGCCGCAGACCCCGAGTTTCCGATCCCGCGCTCTCGGATATCTCCGAGTAGTTCCTGCTCTGGGGCCGGGACGACTGGACGTTTGGAGATGTGTCCGATGAGTATGTCGCGGCGACAGGGGTGCTTTCCCCCGAGAGCGGCTGCGGAGGACTCGGCTCCCTCCTCCTCAGCGCCTCGAGGACCTGCCGCGGCGGCCCGCTCGCGGAGCTGACTAGGGAGTGGTGCTGCTGCTGGATCTGATGGTACGGCGCGAGACCGCGTTTTCGGGCTCCCGTAGGCCTGTCTCCTTCATCCGAGCTGCACCCCCACGACCTCGAGCTCTGCGCCTCCTCCTGGCCATATCGTCCCCGAAGCAGATCGGGCACGATGGCCTGGCGGATGAGGTGTCCGACGTGGACCTCGGCCTCGTCCTCGGCGGTCTGGATGTTCAGCCGTCTAGACGCCCCGTCTTCGTGGCTCAGCCAGATCGACCAGAATGGCTGCCCGCGGATCTCCGTCTTCTTCCATCGCTTGCACCGGTTCGCGAGGCTCTCTACCTGCCCTTCGTTGGTGATGCCGTCTTCCACCGCGGTCCACAGCGACCACCAGTCTAGCGCGGCCCGGTAGTTCCGCGTGTATTTGCTCAGCAGCGCCTTCCACTGCTCGTCTTCGGCGCAGTAGCAGAAGTGCATGCTGACGGCCTCTGCCCAGGCGGGTAGCGAGGCGGCGTTTTCGAATCCTGTTATTGCTGCTACTTCGCCTTTGTGTATGAGGATGTTCGTGCTGGAGAGATCGCCGTGGGTGAAGACGCAGGGCGACGATGGGGGCATGTAGTCTTTTAGTAACTCGATCGTGTCTTCGGGGATCTCTTTCTGTTTTAGATTTTGCTCGATGGCTTGCCAGAGTTCGAGGTCTGATCCGAATGGACCGAATCCTCCTTCCGTGCTGCCGAAGAGGTTGTCGTGGTGGTGCACGGGACCCCCTATGAGACTTGAGATTCGGCCAAGATCGGATTCGCGCCAGCTTTCGATATGTAGCGCAACTTGCTTGGCGATATTCTCCCGTTCTGCATCTGATAGATCCCACCATATGTCGTAGAGTCGCTCTCCGGGAACAGTATCTGTTATCGTGATTACTTTGCCACTCTCTTTCCAGCCTGCTCGGACTTTCGGAACGGGGATGTTAGGCGCCAATGTCCTGAGCGCCCTAGATGCCTCGACAAGTGGCACGTATTCGTTTCCGGGTTGATCGTCTAAAGCTTCGTGTAAGATGTATTTGTTTCCGATGAGCCACTTTTGCGACGTTGTGTCGTTATATATTAGCTTTAGGCTGCTGGTGAATGGTATCGAGTCTACGGCTTGGCAATATGATGTTGTGCATGCTGGGCATATATCTTGTATATCCCCGATGTCGAGACAATCATCTACGACATCATGTATTTGATCCCGTGCTTGAGGTGCTGGGTCGTCTATTGAGTGATCCGAGGTCAATCGAGCATGTCGGCCGAGAAACCAGTCCAGGACACGGCGTTTATTGAGATTGGTCTTTGGTACGGAGCGAGGGTTATTTGGTGCTCTATGCGTATCTGGACCGTAATTATTCGGCTTGTCATCGTTGCCACTTGAGCGGCCAACGTCCGCATCGTCATGAGACTGTGCTCCTGCGACTAATGGAGTAAGAGAAGTTCCTCCCTCTTCTTCATCGTCACTGTCCATATCATTGCCCAATGAAAAACTAACACTAGGTAACCGTCTCCGACTAGAAATAACGGGCGTCTCTGCCCCTGCTGGTCCTGTCGAGGTCATGTCTCGTTGAGTGGTCGGCAATAGCTAATAGTGCTAACCTGCGACTGCTCCTCAATTGCCAACATTGCTTCATGTCCCGCGTCTCTACGGCGTTCTTCGAGTGGCGCAGTCGTCTCCAAGACTACGGTAATATCAGGTCTAACATCGAGGGAATCTCATGTCAAGATGGATGAGTGACTAGCCCCAGACAATTCTCGTCGCGTACCCTAGCGTCAGTTCGCAACAGGCTCAATTGCGCGAGCGATGATGTTAACGCAGAAGTCGAGATACTCAATTTAGACATTTTTTNNNNTT